>SKCR01049255.1:0-114387 GCA_019454045.1 Zanthoxylum bungeanum
ATAGGCTTTAAGCCCATTCCCCTCGATGACTTCTCAACTTTCTCTCTAGGTAAACCTTTAGTAAGTGGATCCGCTAGGTTTTCCTTCGACTTAACATAATCGATCGATATTATGCCACTTGAGAGCAGTTGACATATGGTATTATGTCTCCGATGTATGTGTCGAGACTTACCATTATACATTATTGTTTGGGCTCTCCCAATAGCCGATTGGATATCACAATGTATACTTACTGCTGGCACCAGTTTGGGCAAACTAGGAATATCCTCCAGGAAATTTCGAAGTCATTCCGCTTCTTCCGCTGTTTTGTCTAATTCTATGAACTCTGATTCCATAGTAGACCGGGCAATACATGTTTGCCTGAAGGATTTCCATGACACGGTTGTATTGCCAAGTGTGAAAACAAATCCACTCGTAGATTTGAAATCCACTGTATCAGATATCCAGTTAGCATCGCTGTATTCCTCTAGAACAGCAGGATATCTCTCGTAATGCAGCCCATATTTTGAAGTTTCTCTCAGATACCTCAAAATTCTTACTATGGCTTTCCAGTGGTTATGTCCTGGATTGCTCGTATATCTACTAAGCTTGTTCATAGCTTGAGTGATATTAGGTCGTGTGCAATTCGTGAGATACATCAGACTTCCGATGATTCTCGAATACTCTAATTGCGATACGCTTGAGCCAATATTCTTTGATAGATGAAGAGTTAGGTTAGCTACTCCTAAATTTTTCATATCAAATTTTGCTGGATAACACTTTCTTGGTAGACTAAATCAGTTCATGATTACTACCAATTATCAGCATATCATCTATGTAGAGACACACAATGACATATCTCTTTTGAGTTGATTTGGTGTACAAACACTTATCACACTCATTGGTTTTGAACCCACTTGACAACATCACTTTGTCAAATTTCTCATGCCATTGTTTAGGTGCTTGTTTTAATCCGTACAAGGATTTTACAAGTTTGCACACCTTCTGTTCTTGTCTAGGAACATTAAACCCTTCTGGTTGTTCCATGTAAATCTCTTCATCTAATTCACCATTCAAGAACGCTGTTTTTTCATCAATTTGATGTATTTCAAAACCAAGTATAGCTGCTATGGCTATGAGCATTCTTATTGACGTGATACGAGTCACTGGTGAATATGCATCAAAGTAATCAAGGTCTTCCTTTTGTCTATAACCTTTTATGACAAGTCTTGTCTTGTACTTATCTATTGATTCATCCGATTTCATCTTCCGTTTCAATATCCATTTGTAGCCCAGTGGCTTACAACCTGGAGGAAGATCAACCAAATCTCAAGTATGGTTCTGTAGGATTGAATCAATCTCACTGTTGATAGCCTCTTTCCACAAAGGTGCCTCTGTCGAAGACATTGCTTCCTTATAGCTTCGAGGCTCATTTTATAACAAGTATGTCAGAAATCAGGTCCAAATGACTTAGACGTTCTAGCTCTTTTGCTACGTCTAGGTTCATTTGCCTCAATATTTTCATGTCAATCTGACTCTTGGTCAACATGATCACTGTCCTTGACAGTATCAATAGTTCTTTTGAGAGACTCTCTTCTTTATTTTTCCTTACAAGGAAATGTCTCTTCAAAAATGTCGCATTCTTTGACTCAATTATCATCTTCGGATTGATGTCAGGAATCCCAAACTTGTGTACCAAGAATCGATACGCACTACTGTTGCGAGCATATCCAATGAATATACAGTCAACAGTTTTGGGTCATATTCTAACCTTCTTAGGTTTAGGAACTATTACTTTGGCAAGACACCCCCACACTTTCAGATATTTACAGGAAGGTACATAACCTTTCCACAACTTATATGGTGTCTTGTCTAATGTTCTGTGAGGTAGCTTGTTCAGAACATAGTTGGCAGAAAGCAAGGCTTCCCCCACAAGTTCTGGGGTAAACAAGAACTTGTCAACATGGCGTTCATCATTTACTTCAACGTTCGGTTTTTACGCTCAGCAATCCCGTTTTTTTTAGGCGAATAAGGAGCAGTGGTTTCGTGAATAATTCCATGATTGGAACAATATTCACCGAATGGTGACACATATTCACCACCCTATCACTCCTGATTCTCTTGATTTCCTTACCAAGTTGATTTTCAACTTCGTTCTTATAGTGTATAAAGCTCTCAATAGCTTCATCTTTGCTTCTCAGCAAATACACATAACAGAATCTTGTGCTATCATCGATAAAAGTGACAAAGTACTTTTTACCGCCTCTTGTTTGCACAATATTAATATCACACACATCAGTGTGTACAAGTTCCAAGGGTTCAAAACTTCGTTCTATGAAATGATATTCTATGCATTTTTTGCTTCAACACATGCCTCACACTTATGTTGGCTATTAATTGTAAATTTAGGTATAAGGTCCATGTTAATTAATTTACGCATTGTATCATAATTAACATGTCCTAACATGTCATGTCATACATTTTGTGACTCAATAATATAAGCGGAAGTTGTTGCTTTATTATTAGAATTGTGTCGATTGACAGTCATTACATTGAATTTGAAAAGACCCTCAGTGAGATAACATTTTCCTACATATACATCATTTTTGGTCAATACAAACTTGTCAGAAACAAATACAAGCTTAAAACCAACCTTGCTAAGGAGAGAGCCTGAGACCAAGTTCTTCCGAATATCTGGAACATGTAATACATTCTTCAATGTAAACTCTTTTCCAGATGTCATCTTCAGAACCACTAGGCCTTGTCCAACCACTCTAGAGGTAGCTCCTGAAGTCCTTCCATGATGGAGAAAACTTTTCAATTATGGTGGCAACCTGAAACATCTCACGGAGTTTCATTCATTCATCCAGTATTTCATGAATGATCAATTGCAGTTCACCCAACTGAGACATTACTGTTCTTGAATCTACTATTTTGTAGTCCAGAAACTACCCACGATAAATTTCTTTTGCCATGCATCCTCGGTTTTGTATTTCTTCTCGAGAGATTCCCAAAGAATCTTCGCAGAAGTTATGCCTTGGTACTTATTGTACAGGGTATTGTCAAGTCCACCCAAAAGGTAGTTCTTGCACAAGAAGTCGCCAGACGACCATGTCTCTTCTCGCAGTTCCTTGGCTGTTTCTGATTCACCCTCCACAAGACCCGGAGGATCTTTGAGGAAATTAGCCAACTGGAGAGTTGTCAGGTAGAACTGTATTTTGCTCTGCCACTGTTTAAAGTTTGCCCCACCAAACTTTTCCGGTATTTCTCAATGAGAGACCGGTATTGTGATGTTTCCGCTAGCCATGTGTAACTGGAAAACCAATAGGGGTCAATAAGTCTACAAAAGATAAATTGCACAACGATCAACAAATGATCTTGTTCAAAGTAATATACCAAGTATCCACTCGTTGTTCTATTGGACAGTAGTACCAATAAACACAAGTCCTTGAATTTCGACTAAATTTTCTTATGAAAATTAAATAAAGGAATATTCCCATAGGACGATGGGGGTCCAGAGTAACCACTTAAATCTCTGACCACTTAGGCTCTTTTCACCTTTTTGACAGAATTTCCTTTAAAACTTTCTCAATAGAATCTCTTAGCAATTCAATACTCAGTATTTCACTTTTAAAATTTCACAATACAGTTTCGATATGTGTAGATACATGTGTATGTGTCAATCAAGATTGGATGGAATTACTTGTGTATAATTACACTTTAAATTCTCAACCAAGTATGCAACACACAATTAATTTTCAACTTTATCACTATGTGTATGCTTGTGATAATTGAACACCCTAATAATAACTTAAATCTATACTACCAAGATTATTGTGATTCAGTATATGATTTACTAAGTTAATATTATGATTACTTAAATTAAACTAAGTCTTTTCAGTTTATAAACAATTCCATGACTAATTCGTTAGTGTTGCGTTCGTATCTACGTTCGGAACGAGAATGTCTAGTGTGTGCATGTTCATGTTGCATTCTATAACGCGTTTGAATGAAGTGTTCCAGAGAGTTCACGTTCGTCGAGCGTTCGAGAATGCGTTCGAACGGAGTATTCCAGAGAGTTTACGTTCGTGTTGCGTTTAATACGCGTTCGAACGTTTTAAGTCAGAGGGTTTGCATTCGATTTGAGTTTGAAGATGCGTTTGAACGTTCTTAACCAGAAGGCTTGCGTTTGAGTTGCGTTTGAAGACGCGTTCAAACGTTCTTACGAAATTTCAGATTTTAGCCTTTGCGTTCGTCGGGCGTTTGAACGCCCTACGTATATTTCATGCATAGACTGTATTTTTTCCAGAAAACTTTCTTATTTAAGCATGGGAATTACTATCTAACAACACTAAAGTGATAAGTTCTTAAGATTGTTAGTAGATTAGTGTCATTAAACATAAAACAAACATGCTTTAACACTCAAAATCAAAAAGTAAATTTCAGATCTACTTTTACATGCATGAACCAAAAAACCCTAAAACTTTGAGAATGAAGAAAAACCTGAAACAGTGATGAAACTTGTGATTCGAGTCGAGATAAATCTCTGTCTTTAAGACTTATCAGCCCTCTCTCGGTGCTCTACGGGTTTTGTGGCTAATGTTCTCCCAGGATAACTCGAATTCCTCTTGTTCAATGGGCACTCCTTAACAAGATCTTGAACTTGGAATATGGTGGTACTCTCTCAAACTCAAGGAAACAATATGAGACTCTATTCTTTTTTTGATGAAATTCAAATTTTTGAAATGAACATGGAGACCCCCTTATAAAGGCATGGAAGGGTGCCTAAAGGACACCCTTTGGGTTGGGGTGTAACCCTCCAAAGGGTTATACCCCTCCCATGCAATCTTTGGAGCCTATAACCATATTAATTTCAATTGGAGGACATGTCCTTATGGGGTACCATCCAATGGACATGTCTCTCTTCCATCCAAACTATTATATTTGAAGATTTGAAGAATTTACAACAGTCTCGTCGGGGTGTTAGTCGTATGATCAAGTCAAGATGACATAAGCCCTACATGGGGACTTGCACCTTCCAAAGAGGCCAGACCTGACCGGAGCAGGTCACCGACTTATCTTCTAGTACACGCTATCATATGAGAGATGATAGTTTATGGCCTAGAGGTAGCGTGTGGCAGTGAGCAATAATATCTTAGTTTAAAGAGATGTCAGATGGTAGAGCTACTTTCAGCAGAGCAGTTGGGGAAGAGAGTCATCACATTAATGGTATATTCACGTGGCTGACATCATGAGATTATTGTAACAGTAGAATTTTCCCTGGTACCTAAGGGGATTGAGAATTCATTGTAGGAGGTTGGCTAATTCTATTTCATTCTTTACTTGTAATAGAGAGCAAAAAGCTTAAGTGTAAGAGTGAGCTTGTAAGAGGTCGGTCATATGAGCTCAATAAAGAAATAGGTCGGTCATATCTGACCATGTTATAAAAGATTTATTTTCCCTTGTGCCCGTGGATGTAGGTTGGATTCATTCCTTCGGACCACGTTAAACTCTATGTTCTATCTGTGTGTTTTCTTATCTTTTTCTAATTTTGCATTTGGTACCCAACAAACCAAACAAATTCACAGTTGAGGGAGAATTGTTCGAGGAATAAGTTTACTGTTTTGCCCCTGAAATGAAAATCAGCCGTCAACAAATGTCATAAATAATTAGCTTATTTAAGGTTAAATTATATGAAAAAAATGTAAATATAATATGACATTCATATTCCCAAGGGCGGGCAAGAAGGTTTTTTACTAAGCTGGTCTTTAACAGGACGGCTGAAACTCATAAGCTTTTGGTGTCATTTTGCTCACAACTCAAATCAATTTCACAGCATATTGTTTCACTTTGTTGTTGCTATTTTCATGGCTTCACATACATAAGAAGAAGAGAATTATCATTTTTGCAAATGCGGAAGTTACTTATTGATGGATATAAAATATTTCAAAAAAAAAAATCTTAGAATAACTTTACAGAATGTTAATCATTACATGATTGTTACTAATCTTTATAATCAAAACTAGCCGTTTTGTTTTTATTAAGGTCATAAATAATTAGATTATTCAAGATTAAATTACATGAAAAAAATGTATAAATAATATGATATTTATAATCTCAAAGGTGGGAGAAGACTTTTTACTAAGCTGATCTTTAACCGGATGTGGCTAATGCTCATCAGATTTTAATGCCTCAAATCAATTTTGTTATGTCCAGCTGTCATATCATCATTGTCAAAGATGGAGATCAAATTTTTGACAATGATGCAACCACAATTGAAAATGATGCAAGCTTTCAAACTACTTTATGTGGATCACTATTCATTTATTGAAATTTTGAGCCTAAGTTTTGCTATAAATACAGAGTTCATTTGTGAGTTTTAGGCATCCCCAAAATATTAAATTTTAAGGCAAGAAAGCTTAGAGAGTGAGTTTTTTTTTTTTTAAAAAAAATTTAAACACTTTGTAAATTATGTTATTATAGTAATAGAATTCGATTTTTCCTCATAAACACTCTTCAATGATCAGAGAACCACAACAAGTGGTATCAGGAGCTTTGGTTATACATTGAGGTCGTAAAACCGAAGAACGGTACTCGGTTCGGAAAATTCGAGTTTCATGAAAATTGTCAAAAATCAGTTTTGAGCATACCATTATCTTTTTCACGTCAAGACGAGCACGGTGGTATTTTTCGATGATCAAACAAAGATCAGAGAAGCCCTCACACGCGGCACGCGCCAACCAAAGAGATGTCCACGCGCTTCACGTGCCAACCGAGGTTGAAGACGACATATATGTCAGCCATATCAGCAGATCCAATACAGTCAGCTGCACAGTTAGCTACCAAGTCAGTATTCTGGTACAGTCAGCAACACAGTAAACAGCCATGTCATCATTGCGGTATAGTCACCAGCACAGTCAGTGGACACGTAAGCAAATCCGATACATTTAGTACACACGTCAGTTTTTTCGATACAGTCAGCTGCCACGTCATTGAATTCTGGTCCAGTTACGTGTCATGTCAGTAATTCCGGTATAGTCGGCTGCAACATCATCTGTCATGTCAACTTTTCGATATAGTCATCTACCACATCAGCAAATCAGGTACAATCAACAGCCACATCATCTACCAAGTGTCAGAAACGTTAGTATACCTGATAAATTTCATTGATCCCTCTGAAGTCTCTGAAATTTATATTTTATCCCCAGAAAAATTAAAAATTTATAAATTGGCCCCTGAGTCAGATTTAGACCAATCAAGAATCAAATCCATCATTTTTACCGTTCCAGACGTAACGATGACCTCCAGTTTTTGAAAATCAGCCCCGATTTTATCCTATTTTCATTTTAATATTTAAACTTAAAGTGAAAATGGAAGATTTCTCTTCTGGTATGATGATCAAGCTGACAACAACCGATTATCCCTCTACAGACCGCGTATGATAGATTATTTACACTGCAAAGATCTGTTCGATATTATTAAGGTGAGGAGAGTGAGACCAGATTCTATCAAAGAGTATGACTGGAATAAACTCAACAACATAACTCCCGATCAGATTAGGCAGTGGATCAGCCATATTGTCTTCCATCACGTAGCACGAGATACGAATTCTTACAAAATATGGATAAAGCTGGAAGACATGTACCGGACTAAGTTAGCTCGGAATAAAGCCTTTATAATGAGGAGTTTGGTAAACCTTAAGCTATAGAGTTGAACTTCCATTGTAGAACACACCAATGAGTTCCAAATCCTAGTGAACCAGTTGTCTGCAATAGACATGCAACTGGGAGAAGAAGTTCAAGCCCTCTTACTACTCAATTATCTTCCTGATAGGTGGGAGATATTGGTGGTTACTCTCATCAATTGGCTCAAGGAGGTAAACTTATCATGCTTATGGTAAAAGATTTCCTGTCAAATAAGTATGCTATAAGAAAATATGTGGGCACAGATCAGACACTGGCCTTTATCACAGAGAATCGAGGAAGACAATGAGAAGAAAATTGAGGTAAAGGAAGAGGTAAAAGCAAAAGTATAGGTAAATCTACAAACAGAAGAAAGCCTACTTACTAGTGCTACCATTGTGGCATAAAATGCCAGTTAAAGAAGAATTGCCGAAAGCTGCAATGAGAGCAGGGTCAAGGCAATCCCAGCCAAATAACAATGATGCGGATACACTACTAGTTACCTCAAGAGATGTAACTATCTGCTCCATCCAGGAAGAAACATGCCTTCACAACACAACTCAAGATGTTCAATGAGTGGTAGATACTGCAGCATCCTACCACGTCACCCCTCACAGGGATTTCTTCACAACATACAAAGCATGGTAATTTGGAGCAGTGAAGATGAGAAATACCAGTTCCTCTTAGATAGTGGGAATCAGTGATATTCTGATGTGGACAAATGTTGTTGGAGCAATTATGGAACCCCTAGGGTCAGATTTGTGCCCCGCTCAGCGGAAGTGGGTCTAACCCAATGATATCAAGTATAGGTGTACTGTAAAATATTTTAAAGTATTTTAATGAAAACTACATTCTGATACGAGTCCAGAGGAAAAACCGGGGATCCAATTGGAGTCCGGATGCTCTGAAACGAAGAAAATGAAGTTTTAGTGGTCATCAACACTCTGTTTCACGACGTGCAAGTTTTGGGAGTCGCGACACTCAAAATTTCGAGAGAAACTCTGAGAGTTGAACGTCATCAACTTTGTGTCGCGACGCGGGAAGGTCTGTGTCGCGACGCTCGCTTGGGCGATGAGCAATTTCCAAGTTCAAACCAATTCTAAACACCTCCAATTTTTTCCTATCATTTCAATACATCTTAAAACCAATTTTAACATCTAAACTAACATCAACACATATTATACAACTAGCATACATGTATTCTATATACTTATATGGATATGTTTGAATCTAATCACAAACCATTTTAGAATCTCAATTAGAAATGTCTCATGTACAATTCTATTTCACATAAAGGTGGTCAACTGAATCTAGAATGGTAGCCATAACTCTAAGCTTTAATCTAGAGTTCCAAACTCTTATTAGTTGTTTCATCTCCAACATGAACATCTTTGACCAAATTTATAAGCATCTTATGTTTATACTTCCAAAGTATCCTAACACAATTGATTAGCTGTAGGACACAGAAATTGGCGACGCTGTTCCGGGCTCGCGGCCCGATTGGGAGTACGGAGTAGCCCGCGGGGGACTAAACCGGAGAATAAAATGGAGTCGCCACCCGGTGTGAACCGGGAAAATGATTTAAGGCCGCACTCACCCCTCGCAAGGGAAGACCTCAAACCGTTGGGTTCGGAATGGTCCCTTACTTATGCCACTTGTAATGAACAGATTTGTGCAATAATTTAACTAAGTCTACACAACATACATGTCCAAGAACAACCTAAATCTAGTTCACATTCATAAAAATAAATCCTATGTCTAAGTCATCATGCTTTAAAGGTAAGTCATCATAACGGCAAACATGCGATAACACACAATAATCTCATAATCATGTTGAATTATCAAACACGAAAAATGAATAACAACCTAAACATAAACGTAAATTGAACGCCTATTGTGAAAGGTAAATAACTAAATCATGCATAAAGAAGTAATGTACTAACAGTTAAATCATGCTTAGAAACAAATAACATGTTAGCAACCTAATCATGCTCGAATACAAGGTTGGATGAAACAAAATATGTGAATCTCTCAAGTGGTACGGGGCATTATATCCCGAGTGCAAACCGCAATACCGTCCATTCGGATTCGGCTACGAGATTTATGTCCGGGTTTCCATCCGATATACCGCAAGAGAGAACACATATTCCGTTCATCCGGAAATCACATCTTATACTAATCCACAATACTCATGCGAAATAAAGTAATAAAATAACTAAAAAAATAAAGGATAATAAATAAAAGGGGTGCCCTCAGGTCTAACCTCTTAAGTCGTCTCTTGGAAGTGCGTTACACGGTTGTCGGAAGGGTTTTCATTTCAGCTATTTTCACTGGTCTGCTGTTTCTACTGTTTTGTCTGTTTTCACTCGTGATTTTCGCTCGCTGTTTTCTCTGTTTTCACTGTAGTTTTTCACTGGCTGTCTTTTCTATTTTCACTGCAGTTTTTCAGTCTACTTTTGGGCCGATTTTGGGACGGTTTTGGGGTAGTTTTCTGTCTCGGTTTTGGTCACTGTTTTGGGCTGTTTGAGGGTGCAATTCAGAGACTTTTTCTAGACTGTTTGGCTTACTGTTCACGTGGTCTTTGGGGGCTACATGCATGGGAGATCAAGGAATAGAATGGAGAGTGGCGTGCATGTGTCTAGGTTTATGTGTGAGTGGTGCACGGAGTTGGCTGAGGGGGGTTGATGTGTGAGTGGTACGCAAAATTGGCTGAGGGGGTTGATGCGTGAAGGTAGGCTGAGTTTAGTACGTAGGGTTGCTTAGGGTTTGTTGGCCTTGTTTGTCATCATTGGTGGATGATCTAGTGGGCGTCGGAGGAGGGCTTTGTGGCTGGTTATTTTCTGTGAATGAATGGCAGTTGGTGAGAGAGATGGGGCTGTTAGGGTTTGTCAGCAGGGGTTCTATTTGTGGCTGTGTGATGGTCACGGTGGCTGGTGTTGATGGTGAAGGGCAGTGACGTGATGAATGGGTGCTGAATGAAGGGTATTTATGCGTGATGAAGGAGGGCTGAATGAGGAGTGTTGGGCATGAGTGGATTGAGAGATAGGGGAGCTTACGCATGAAGGGTGTTGGACAATTATGACCCTATAGCGTCACTATTTGTACAGATCATGATGTTGTTGTACAAATTAACTATGTGACAAAAGAGATTGCACTCTTATCATTTGTGATTAGATCACCTAGATATATAAATGATAAGAGGTCCCTATGATTTGTTCCTGGACGGAGAATGATATTAGACAGTATCAGTCCACGAAGGATAAATCATTAGATATCCCTAGTCAGAGTATTATCGAGATTGGACATCGATAAATACGTAAAAGACTAGTATTACACTTGTGCGCGTTGTGAGGGCACAACAACATAGTTCTCATATATTTTGGTATAGGATACTCATGCAAGTGTATTAGGAGGTTGTGTTTTACCGATGGTACGGGAAACAGCTTCGCTCTGGATAGACCCCCTCGGAATTCCATTGGTAGTATGACTATGTGTCTATGGAAGTCCGAAATCAGGGTAGGTGTATTTGGTCTTAACCTGAGACTTGCACCGCTAATACTTGCGACAATCAATACACTTTGGTTGAGGTCGTCCAGGGCTTTAACAGGTTCTGTGTACGCCAATAATGGGTATATTGAGAATTGTAGTGTGTTGGGTGTGATGTCAAGATGGAAGTGTCACTCCAGTCATATGAAGATGATAGTCACATAGGATACGGGACTGGTTCTCTTAAATGCTGCAGCTATCGGGATAAAATGACAAGGTCAGGTTTATCCGATTATAGAGACTAGTCACCAGACATCCGACATGTGCTTCGTACGGGGCAGACACAATTCCAGCCTCAGGCCTAACACGTGATCATCCGATACTGGACAGAAATACGCAATACTACGTATACTACGCCTGATACAGATCCTTTATTCCTGTAAGGATATTTCCGGAGAATTGGGTAGGCATGGCGCTTTGTTAGAGGCCAACCTTGTCTTGTAATTCGGTACAAACGTAGTACTTGGTATTTACGTGTTCGGATAGTCCGACGACCGAATTTACTGCCAACATATCCGGGGATCTCATGGGTCGCTTCCCAAAGATTCACCGATGACGTATGACTCTCACTCTAAATTAATCTGGGATTAATTAGATGAGAGAAAATTAATCTGGAATTAATTACGGAGATATTTAATCTGGGATAAAATATCATTAAAAGAGAGATCATGATTAATTTGGAATTAATCGATAAATTAATATATTCGATATATTAAACGGAATTGGATTTCGACGCGGAATTAAAATTAGATTTTAATTCAGGCGGACGAATTTATTCGTTAGCGACGTGAATAGTGATTTCGCTAGGCGTAATCATTTAATTACGACGTAACGGAAAATTCGTTAATTTGGAATTAGCGAACCCGAGCCCGAGATTATTTGCGAGCGCATTCGCATTTCGAATTTGAGTGCGGCACGTAAGTCAAATCAAGCGTCAAATCGCTAGTCGCATCAAGCGTCAAATAATTAGTCACTTTGAGTGATGTGACTTGACAACTTGATGGATTAAGTGATGGAAGTGGTTGGAGCTTTAATTGTTTGACTTTTGAAATCCAAATTCACATGAAATGAATTTGAAATTCAAATGTGTGTATTTAATACACAAATTTGGAACCAACATAACAACTCTCTTTATTCTCTTCATATCTCTTCGCGCCCTTGGGGTTGAAAATTACTGGTTTGCTGTTCTTGAAACCGTGAGCAGTGAGGGAAGCTTAGAGTGGGATTTTGTGGCAAAATCTCAAGTGCTAGCACACTTACGAGACATGCGAAGGTGATAGGGAAGTCTACCAATGAGCCGGGAATCGTTCGACGAAGCTTGGAGCTTGACGAAGGACCAAAACCGAGCCAAAACAGTGAGCACTTCACTGCCACTGCCGAACCGGTGAAGATGTGCAGAAATTTCGTTTTTGTTGTCTCCGCGTCGCTCAACTGATCGATGTGAGTATTCCGCAGCTTCTTCGATTTGTATTCGCACTTGATTCATGCTTATTATTGATCTTGGGACCTTAATAGAAACCAACAATGGCATCTAGAGCAAGGTTTGAGCATGAAAAAGTTTAGGGCTTAAAATTTGGGTAAAATTGATTTTGAGCATGAATTATGAAATTGGATGATTAAGTATGCTTGAATGTGTTTTATATGATGATTGATTGGATCAATTTGTTGAAAAATTGTTTGGAACATTTTTCCCCAAAATACTTAGCTTGGCTGAAAGTTAGAAGCCCTATAATGTCTTGGGATTTTTGATTTTTGATCATTGGATGTGTTGGAAATCATTCGGGAATATGATTTAATGTCGATTGTGGAATTAATTGGATTGAATTCGAATAGAACGTTAAATCCCCAAATTGCCGAGAGCATAAGAGCATGTAATTGGGTTTGATTTTAATTAAATTGTGTTGGACATGATTTAATATTAAAGAGCATGATTAATTAGGCTAATTGGTGTTTTGGAAATGTTAATTGGGTAATTAATTGTGTAATACACTTTGGTTAATTAAATATGAAATTTGGAATTTTTTTGTGTTTAATTAATTGGGCCTTAAAATTGGATTTGGGCTTTAAGTGTTGTAATTGGGCTTATTGGGCTTTGTTGTACAAAGTTGGGTTTAGGCCAAATGGATTGGATCCAATTGGGCCCAAAACCGCTTCCATAAAGCCCAACTGCGACTTAGTGAACCTTTAAAGTTTAATTGGGCCTAATGGGCCAAGATTGATTTCTAGGCTTATGGGGTAACTCCCGGATTGGATTTTGGTTATTCGGTTTGACCCGAGTTGACCAAAAGTCCACTCCTTAAGAAATTAATTAAAAGCCCATTGGACTTTAATTAAATTGACGTTGGACGTTAATCGGGCTTTGAGACCCGTAACGATTAAATTTGGAATTTAAGTCGTAAAAGGTTTATTATTAAAGTGTAGTATTTAATTTGGAATTAAATATGCGAATTAGAATTGAATGCATATTAAATTGGATTTAATTATGTAGTTTAATTTAATTCGAGAATTCGTACTTTGAGTACTTATTCGCAAAACGAGTTTGACTCGAACAAAATCAAATCGTTGTTTGAACATTGAATGGTCACTAATTATCAGATTAATTAATTTGATTAGATTGATTGATAACATGCTTTTGTGAATACATGGTTGCGATGCATGAATAATGTATATCAGATGGATATTAGATGGGTGGGACAATTTTAGAAATTGTTGTAATAAATTTGATTTATTAATTGGACCTGTTTGTCCAGCCTTATTACCTCTCTATTCTTTGTATTCTCTTCTCACCTATTCCCCTCAATGTAAATGAGGTTTCTTTAGAAGTGTAGTGTAACGGGTAGAAGTAAATACTTATGCTAGCGGGAGAGAGAAATGGATAGATTTGATCAAGGATCAATGTGTAAAGTATCCATCCGCATACCATTATTATTTTAATATACGCGCTTTATTATGTGTTTAGAATGCATGTTTAAGGGTGTATGATGATGAGACCTTAACAAAAATAATAAATTGGTTGCCAATTTGCACTCGAAAAACCCTCACAAAATATTAAGTGTCTTTCCTTCCATTGAGTGATTCTCACTCAGATCCGAGACTGGCATTGGCTTGTTGGTGACCGGTGCTTTCACACGCGTATAACGCAAGCGCACGTATCGTTCAAGTAGTATAAAAATATCGATCCCACGAGGACTTAATATCTAATCTATTAATTTTATGAGGTCAAATGATTACTAGTATCTAACAGGTTGTTTGATTGATTTGAAATGGTGACGATTCTAAATTTAAAAACAAGTAAATAACATTGTTCGAAAGTAGGTTTTAAGAAAATTCAATATTAAAAACTATCTAGGGTTGTAATTTCTTCCAATATCATTTTAAAGATGAAGTGGTTATCTTAAAGTTGGGTAATATATTGATTTATTAACCTGGAACACTAAATTATATGTAAACCTCTGTCGATGGTCAGACACAAATACCCAGTTTGACCCAATTAAACCATATGTCTATGTCAACCAAATTATCTGGATTCATTAAGTTTAAGTTCCAATTATGGCTACCCCCGCCCGAAAGGTATATGTCTATCCTGTAAGGAAATCTATTAAAGGGTTATCTATCCTCAAGGAAGATCGTGGACTATTGAGTCTAAGATCTTAAACTTAAAATCCCTATGTCTAGTTCATTTTAAGTTTCCCAGTTCAATTTTATTAATGGCCAGTTAATGAAAAAGCATTAAGATTAAGACTCAATAAATAAATCTTTATATTACCCAAGCTATAATCTAACCCCTTATAAACCGGTGATATTGGATTTCATCACAACCCCAGATAACTGGTTTAGTTACGACACATATTTACGGGTAGTAAAAAAAACTTAAATAAAATAAAAGACATAAAGTAAAATACTGAAAATTAAATACTGAAAAGTAAATGCTGAAATTAAATGCTGAAATTAAATACTGAAAATTAAATGCTGAAAGTAAATTACTGAAAAGTAAATTGATGAAAGTAAATTGCTGAAAGTAAATTGCTGAAAAGTAAATTACTGAAAAGTAAAAATTGAAAATTAAAGAAAGAAAAGTAATGTGCGTAAAAGTAAATTGCGGAAAGTAAAAACTGAAAAGTAAAGAAAAGAAAGTGCGAAAGCGGAAATTAATTACTGAAAGCTGTAAATAAACAAATAAGATACAATCTTCTTAGTATTCTTAAAGAATTCCTTAGAAGAAAGTATGAATTTTACAAATGAAATGGCTTGGTATTTATAGGCAAAATTTTGCCTCTATCAAATCATCCACCAAATCAATTATTAATTGCTCCACTAACTAAAAACAAGGTACTGATCAACTAATTTCCTCCCCCCAAACCTAAATGAGACATTGTCCCCAATGTCTTAAACAGTATAAGAAGAGTGTAGAAGATAGTACCTGGTTAGCTGAAATTCTACAGGAAATTAAAGGTTAAGATTCAGATTAATCCGACGCCTCTTACCACGATCGTCCTCAGACCAATTTATCTTTGAAAGGATAGGGTCAACTCGTGGTTCATAGGCTATGAGTTGGTCTATTAGATCCGGAGCAGTTCTGGCAGTAAAGAGGAGTTCTTTCAAAGGTTTTGACACGAACCCATTTCTCCGAGCATCATCAAGAACACACAAATAAAATCATAAAATCCATCAACGTTGTACATCCCAATTGGTTTCTGGTGTATGTTCAGGTTCGCCCAAGATAGCACTATAAAAATTTCCTCCAATGTACCCAAGCCACTTGGCAAAGCAATAAAAGCATCAGCACGGTTAATCATTTCTACCAAATGTTCAGACATAACTGGCACGATCAGTTCCTCTCCGTTTGATGGTTCAATAAGATTTGCTTCTGCCAAGGGTTTTGGGATGATTCCCAAAACGTGACTGCCTCCTTCATGTACAGCTTTTGAAACGATCCCCATAAGTCCAAGATTACCTCCGCCATATATTAAGTGCATATTTCTTGCAGCTAAGACTCGACCCAATTCTTGTGCTGCTTCTACGTATTGTGGCTTAACACCAACACTACTACCGTAAAACACACAGATGTTTTCAACTCGTCTTCTTGAAGTGGCTTCCATTTTTTATATGTATTTCTTTCTCAACTCTAGATGCCTTCAAAAGTGCAATGACGGGCTGAATTTATAGTACCTGAAAAGGGTGAGTAAAAATAGCACAAGTATCTTCCAGAGGACGATTAGTAGCGAAATAATATCGTGATAGTCAAAAAGGTCCGGATCCTGTCGGAGAAAATTAAAAGAAAATAACAAAACAAATCACAATTATTAAGAAAAAAACAAAGAGATATAATATTTACAAGAAAAGTAACGGCTTGATTGACGTCTATGCGTCAGGGACAAGCTTCCCATCCAATTTTCTTATAAATTGGCAAACAGGGTCTTTTGAGTCAGATTCCCGAGACTTAACAGTTGTCTTTCCTTCTGGAATTGTGCATATAACATGCGAATTTCATGATACACACATCCACTAGGATGCGTCTCAAGAGTTTTAGATATGTCATCCAAAGACTCTTACTCAAGCCATCCCTAATGAAGTTAATCTTATCTTCGCGGTTATCAGACACCTTTCCTAAAGAACGACAACGAGTATTACAAAATATGCGAGCAGATTTATAACAAACACACATTCTTTTGGCTCTTCTCTTTTTAGCATATGTGCTCTTTCCTAAACCAGGCAGATGTGAAATAAAAGAGTCAGAAGACTCACCTGCCAATCGGACCCGTGCTTCAATCATCAGTAGTCTCATCCGTTCTAAGCGAGCTTTGTAAATTTTCATCAGAGATTTTTGAGGGAGAGAAGGAAATTGCTTGCGAAGATTTGCGAGAGCTTCTTCCATCGTGAAATGACTAAACCTGAAAAAAATTAAACACACAAAAATAAATCACACCAAATCACAATATATACAAAAATTGCATGGGTTGCCTCCCTGCTAGCACTAAGTTTAAAGTCGTCAGCCAGACTTGACTTCTCGAACGTTAAGCTGGATTTGAAAGTGTAATTTCTAGGTCAAGCGATCTGAGTTCAAAGCTTCTAGTTCGTCTCATGTAGTTTCTGAGAACCTGTAACACAAGAAAACAAAAACAATAAGTAAAAAGAAATTAGATACAAGTAACGTATCTAACCCCAAAATTATTAGTGAAAGATAAATAAGTCCCCGGCAACGGCGCCAAAAACTTGACCGATGCTTTCACATGCGTATAACACAAGCGCATGTATCGTTCAAGTAGTATAAAAATATCGATCCCACGAGGACTTAATATCTAATCTATTAATTTTATGAGGTCAAATGATTACTAGTATCTAACAGGTTGTTTGATTGATTTGAAATGGTGACGATTCTAAATTTAAAAACAAGTAAATAACATTGTTCGAAAGTAGGTTTTAAGAAAATTCAATATTAAAAACTATCTAGGGTTGTAATTCTTCCAATATCATTTTAAAGATGAAGTGGTTATCTTAAAGTTGGGTAATATATTGATTTATTAACCTGGAACACTAAATTATATGTAAACCTCTGTCGATGGTCAGACACAAATACCCAGTTTGACCCAATTAAACCATATGTCTATGTCAACCAAATTATCTGGATTCATTAAGTTTAAGTTCCAATTATGGCTACCCCCGCCCGACAGGTATATGTCTATCCTGTAAGGAGATCTATTAAAGGGTTATCTATCCTCAAGGAAGATCGTGGACTATTGAGTCTAAGTCTTAAACTTAAAATCCCTATGTCTAGTTCATTTTAAGTTTCCCAGGTCAATTTTATTAATGGCCAGTTAATGAAAAATCATTAAGATTAAGACTCAATAAATAAATCTTTATATTACCCAAGCTATAATCTAACCCCTTATAAACCGGTGATATTGGATTTCATCACAACCCCAGATAACTGGATTAGTTACGACACATATTTACGGGTAGTATAAAAAACTTAAATAAAGTAAAAGACATAAAGTGAAATACTGAAAATTAAATACTGAAAAGTAAATGCTGAAAGTAAATGCTAAAATTAAATACTGAAAATTAAATGCTGAAAGTAAATTACTGAAAGTAAATTGCTGAAAGTAAATTGCTGAAAAGTAAATTGCTGAAAAGTAAATTGCTGAAAGTAAATTACTGAAAAGTAAAAACTGAAAATTAAAGAAAGAAAAGTACTGTGCGTAAAAGTAAATTGCGGAAAGTAAAAACTGAAAAGTAAAGAAAAGAAAGTGTGAAAGCGGAAATTAATTACTGAAAGCTGTAAATAAACAAACAAGATACAATCTTCTTAGTATTCTTAAGGAATTCCTTAGAAGAAAGTATGAATTTTACAAATGAAATGGCTTGGTATTTATAGGCAAAATTTTGCCTCCATCAAATCATCCACCAAATCAATTATTAATTGCTCCATTAATTGCTCCACCAAATCCATTATTAATTGCTCCACTAATCTCTTATCATGTTTGGTGATGATTTGATAATTTTTATTATTTATTTATTAATTTATTTTTTGCTTTGAAAATGATTGAAAGTGACTTTAATAATTACACACAACACACTTCTGGATGGTTCATCAATTTCGGGCATGAAATCGTCAGAATTCGAAATTCAGAATTCGAAATTATTTTGTCTTTCAAAGCTGTAGATCTTTGAGTCTTCTTTAATCTGGAACTTGAATCAGCTCAATCCAATATTGGAGTAAAAAGTTATGCCCAAAATACGACAGATGCGCAAAATTGGAATTTCCAAAACTGCACTTCGTCAAAAACGCCCTTTCAAGTTTCCAATCTCCAAAATTAAAATATCAAGTCCAATAATTGCCCTTATTTGACCCATATTTCATCCTAAATAATTTCATTAAGTCCCAATATTATTTTATCTGTAAAATAAACTAAAACACATCAAAACGTTCATCAAACCCGAGAAACTAAACAAAATATTAAGTTAAAGGGGCGGTAAATATTGATATATTTTCTGCTCATCAGTTGGCCAAAGTCAAGGCCTTTGTCCGTCGAGGATGTGTTTGAATCACGAGAGCTTTGTTCCATGTCAGTGTCTTGTCCAAGTTGTGGTTTGTTGGCCAAAGTCAAGACCACTTCTTGTCCATCGACATTGATTACGAAGCTTTCCATGGTCAGTGGGTCGCGCTTGACTGGGATCACAAAGTTTGTTGTGCCAAAACCAATGCTTAGTTGATTCAGAGGAAAAATGTTAGGTAATACATTGGATGTATTGGCATATATAAGATATATGTTTCGGACTTGGATGTCCCCCTACAGGATCGAGGAATTGGATTGGATCCAATCGATCTTAGAGATCTACCTAGTTAATTATCATACAATTTGTTGGCCAAAGTCAATATTGTGTGATATTTAACGGGATCCTAGCCCACTAGGAAGCACGGTTTCCCGAGTACTCGACAGAGGGTTAGAGGCTCGCCGAAAAATAGTGGGAGGCAAGAATTGAATTTGCAATACTCGTTCAATTACTCGCCATACGCGCTCAACAATATCAATTCGTCAAAGAAATTAAATGTTAGTTGGACTAATATTTAAATTGTTGTTTTAATAAATGTTGGACTATATTCAAACAATTCATTTATAGTTGATTTTATAATTGGATTATAGTAATCAATATAATTGATTTCATTCTATTAAATTATAGTTGATTAAATAGTTGGACTATTGTAATCATTATAATAAATAGTACCTAAATCGTTGATTAAATAGTTGGACTATTAGAATCAAGATAAAATTGAAAGATTGACATTTAAAACATAATCCTAGGGAAAATGTATTTAAATGGTTTAATTTTCAAATTGGGAATAAATTTCAGGATGGTCCTGGAAAATAGAAAGTTACTTTATTTGATAAAATAACATATTAGGCCTAAGCCCGGAGTTAAGCAAATAGTAGAGCATAATCTTAGGAAGATTTATGTAATGATAACTTTAGTGCTTAATCCATTAAGCTTGTCGCAATAGAGTCCTTAATTTCTGAATCAGAACTAAGGATTAGATCCTTAAAGTATGATAATGAAATTGAAGGATCTTCATAAATCTATTTTTAGATTTTAGAAGTACTGAAATTGCAATAATAACTATTGGAGGGTTAATGACTATTCTCAAGGAGACAAAGTCAAAGTTTGCAATTAGGCAAGTAGCGCAAGGCCCACCTTACTTCGATATTCTAGAAGGCCAAGGCTTGGCCAAAGGCTTCTGGAGTGTTGAAAAGGGCAAAGGAAAAATCATTATAATCTTCTGGGAAGATAAATGACATATCCTAAAATGTCTGTTTAGGTTGTGGCAAACGGGATCGCGGAAGCGTGACTTCCGTTTGGACAAGGAAGACATGAAGGAATTGAAGATGAGCAAGGCTCTGACTTCAAATATGATTGTCATAAATATGTTCACTACTAGTATTAAAATTAGATTTTAAATACTTAGTGTGGTATATAAAATATATGTATTGATGTTCAGAATCTGTTTTGAACAGGATACTGACTTCAGATTGAGATTTATCTGCGGATTAGAAACGGGATGAAAATCG
This sequence comes from Zanthoxylum bungeanum, assembly GCA_019454045.1. NCBI lineage: Eukaryota > Viridiplantae > Streptophyta > Magnoliopsida > Sapindales > Rutaceae > Zanthoxylum > Zanthoxylum bungeanum. Next base: position 20,774 of record SKCR01049255.1, read on the forward strand.
TTGTTTTAACCGTAGATTCCTAAGTTTAGGAACTACCTTCGGGTATGTACCTAAATTTGGAAACTGTTATAATGTAACTAGTTTGACTAGGAACATTATCTCTATATAAGTGTTTAACCCGCTGCGGGTGAACCTTTATATTCTAGAACACTAAAGTGTTTTATTATATAAAGATGATATTGAGATATACACATTAGATGTGAATAACAATATTTATATTTTGAATATAAATAAATCTCAAATATATAACATGACAAACAAATAGCTCAAACTGATTTGATCAGAAGAAACTAATTTGTGGCATTGTTGTCTGGGACACAATTAAACAAGACTCGTATATCCGCACTTTTGAAGAGTAGGTATGCGGACTAATTTGATTCCATTCAAATAAAGTCTACGAATCTAGTTTATTGGGCAAAGTGCCTAAAATACTATTTACTTGGTAAAAGTGTAAAGTCCACCGACCTGTTAGCCCTAGTTCATAGTGAATCAAGTGGGCCCATGTCTAGCTAGGCTAGATGTGGATATGAATATTTCGTGACCTTACGGATGTGGCATCGCGTTATGGTTATGTGTTTCTTTTGAAGAACACAAATTAGAAACTTTTAAGTTTCGACACGAAATAAACAAACAGATCGGCTAAAGTATTAGACCGTCACGGTAAGACCGTAATGGAAAATACTTAAGCAATAAGTTTCTTACATACTTGAAAGAGTAAAGTATTCTTTCAAAGAGGACTCCTCCCGAAACACGTCAGTTTGACGGTGTGTCCGAACCGAGTAACCGAATTTTGTTGGACATGATAAGGTTAATCATGAGTCGCTCTGAGCTACCATTTCCTTCAACGGATAAGCTTTAAACAGTGCAGAACTTATTTAGAATAAGGTTCCATAAATATCTGTTTGACAAATATCATATTAGATATGAACAGGAGAAGAAACCAGGTTTCACATTCCTGATAATTTGGGAATGCTAGGCACATGTTTGGATGATACCAAACTAGAACCCAAATTGGATAAGTGCCAATTGTAGGTTATCCTAGCGATACCAAAGTATTGTACTTATACAACTCACTTGAGAACAATTAGATTGTTGCTCGCCATGTGGTTTTCCTAAGAGGAATACCGATATGCAGTGGTAAGTGGGAGGATAGTAAAACTCGATGAAAATCGGAGTAATATTGTCCAAGGCACCGAATCCTAATGGAACACAAATAGTTAATCAAGGATGAAACTATTACCATTAATCTTTGTATACACAAGAACCGCGTATGTCGGAGAGAGTCAGAAAACAACCTGGGGTATGGGTTTCTGATCTCACCTCATAAAGATATCAATCTTATTGAGGTATACCAACTGACTACGTATGAGGAAGTGATACAAGGTATCGACTCCCTTATTATGACAAAGCGTCATGAATCTGAAATGGATTCCATGTATATCAACTTAGTTTAGATACTAGTTGTTGTACCGCAAGGCATTGTGCCTATTGGTACTATATAAGTCTTCAAGGAAGACATACATGGATGGAAACATACCAACATATAAAGCTAGGCTTTTAGCGGAAAGGTATCGTTATCAACATTGTGTTGACTACGATTCAACCTTTTACCTGTTGCCACGGTAAATCCATTTGGATAATGCTTGCTAAAACTGCATGTTTCATGTATGAAATATGTCAGCTTAACGGAAAATCACTTTCCTGAAAAGGAAACCTTTTGGAGGATGTTTACAACATCTTGACGGTTTTGTCGTACAATAACTAGCAAACAAGGTTTGCGGGTTATTCGATCCATGTTTGGATTGAAGCAAGCATAGGTTCTTGGAATTAACGTTTTGATGTAATCATAATGATGTATGATTTAATTCAAAATGTAAATGATTCTTGTGTATATAAGAGGGTTAGTGGGAGCGCACTGACAGTGGTTGTCCTATAAAATAATGATAATACGTCATTTCTTGGAAAATATATTTCCATAAAATAACTATCGGTGAAAGCTTGGCTTTCGAGAAAACTCTCCGTGGAATCGTACATTGAAAAATGTACGCTACCTGGTGTCTCATACGCTTTGAGCATATGAAGTCACAAACAGGCCAATCCAAGTGATAGTCACTGGATTGATGTTAAGAACATCTGTTAGTATCTTAGAGAACTAAGGATGCTGTCTTACTCTATGGAGAATGAGAACTTGAAGTGACTGGGGTCACTGTAGCAAGTTTCCTATAACCGATAAAGAGGACTATAAGTCGCAAACGGTACTATACAGTTTAAATAACGGTACAGTGAGCTGGAAATCTTCCAAGCAAGATACTGTTACCGAATAAAAAACAAATACGGGTTAATTGCAGCAGCTTAGAGCAGTGAATAGAAGCTATCTGGGTCAATAACATATCTAATTAGATTAGATATAGTTCTGTTAGCAGCTGAGCTAGGCGTCAGCACATGCTAAAGAATTAATGGTCTCATCAATGATCCAGATACATACTTCGATATTCAACTGATTTGTTCGGATCATACATCATGGCGATGTGTGATGATCGAATAAATCGCATCAAGATGATATTCATACAAATCCGCTGACGAAAGCCTTTTCTCAGCAATTTGAGCCAACCGTACATAGTTCGGGTGTCAAGCACTCGAGTGACTGGCTATAGGCCAAGTGGGAGATTGTGGACAATTATGACTCATAGCGTCACTATTTGTACAGATCATGGTGTTGTTGTACAAATTAACTATGTGACAAAGGAGATTGCACTCTTATCATTTGTGATTAGATCACCTAGATATACAAATGATATGAGGTCCCTATTATTTGTTCATGGACAGAGAATGATATGAGACAGTATCAGTCCACGAAGGATAAATCATTAAATATCCCTAGTCAGAGTATTATCGAGATTGGACATCGATAAATACGTAAAAGACTAGTATTACACTTGTGCGCGTTGTGAGGGCACAACGACATAGTTCTCATATTTTGGGTATAGGATACTCATGCAAGTGTATTAGGAGGTTGTGTTTTACCGATGGTACGGGAAACAGCTTCGCTCTGGATAGACTCCCTCGGAATTCCATTGGTAGTATGACTATGTGTCTATGGAAGTCCGAAATCAGGGTAGGTGTATTTGGTCTTAACCTGAGACTTGCACCGCTAATACTTGCGACAATCAATACACTTTGGTTGAGGTCGTCCAGGGCTTTAACAGGTTCTGTGTACGCCAATACTGGGTATATTGAGAATTGTAGTGTGTTGGGTGTGATGTCAAGATGGAAGTGTCACTCCAGTCATATGGAGATGATAGTCACATAGGATACGAGACTGGTTCTCTTAAATGCTACAGCTATCGGGATAAAATGACAAGGTCAGGTTTATCCGATTATAGAGACTAGTCACCAGACATCCGACATGTGCTTCATACGGGGCAGACACAATTCTAGCCCCAGGCCTAGCACGTGATCATCCGATACTGGACAGAAATACGCAATACTACGTATACTACACCTGATACAGATCCTTTATTCCTGTAAGGATATTTCCGGAGAATTGGGTAGGCATGGCGCTTTGCTAGAGGCCAACCTTGTCTTGTAATTCGGTACAAACGTAGTACTTGGTACTTACGTGTTCGGATAGTCCGACGACCGAATTTACTGCCAACATATTCGGGGATCTCATGGGTCGCTTCCCAAATATTCACCGATGATGTATGACTCGCACTCTAAATTAATCTGGGATTAATTAGATGAGAGAGAAAATTAATCTGGGACTAATTACGGAGATATTTTATCTGGGATAAAATATCATTAAAAGAGAGATAATGATTAATTTGGAATTAATCGATAAATTAATATATTCGATATATTAAACGAAATTGGATTTCGACGTGGAATTAAAATTAGATTTTAATTCGGGCGAACGAATTAATTTAGAATTAATTCGTTAGCGACGTGAATAGTGATTTCGCTAGGCGTAATCATTTAATTACGACGCAACGAAAAATTCATTAATTTGGAATTAGTGAACCCGAGCCCTAGATTATTTGCGAGTGCATTCGCATTTCGAATTCGAGTACGACACGTAAGTCAAATCAAGCTTCAAATCGCTAGTCGCATCATACGTCAAATCATTAGTCACTTTGAGTGATGTGACTTGACAACTTGATGGATTGAGTGATGGAAGTGGTTGAAGCTTTAATTGTTTGACTTTTGAAAGCCAAATTCACATGAAATGAAATTGAAATTCAAATGTGTGTATTTAATACACAAATTTGGAACCAACATAACAACTCTCTCTATTCTCTTCATCTCTCTTCACGCCATTGGGGCTGAAAATTACTGGTTTGCTGTTCTTGAAACCGTAAGCAGTGAGGGACGCTTAGAGTGGGATTTTGTGGCAAAATCTCAAGTGCTAGCATACTTACGAGACATGCGAAGGTGATAGGGAAATCTACCCATGAGCCGGGAACCGTTAGACGAAGCTTGGAGATTGACGAAGGACCAAAACCGAGCCAAAATAGTGAGCACTTCACTGCCACTGCCGAACCAGTTAAGATGGGCAGAAATTTCATTTTTCTTGTCTCCGCGTCGCTCAACCGATCGATGTGAGTATTCCGCAACTTCTTCGATTTGTATTCGCACTTGATTCATGCTTATTATTGATCTTGGGACCTTAATAGAAACCAACCAAGGGCTGTTTGTGTAGGGAGTATCTACGTGAAGGGGCTGCTGAAGGTGGTCAGTGGCGTGGTAAAGGGAGGTTTGCTAAGTGGATCCAAGGTCACTGTGAAGGCTCTAGCATGAGTGCCGTTGGTGTGTTTGATGAGGGCAGATTGTGTTGTGGTTTGTAGGCGTGGTGAAGCAGGTGGCTGTGGGTTAGCTTGCTGGAAGCAGGGGCAGTGGCGTGAAGGATGTAGGTTAGAGGGGCTTATGCGTTAGTGTGTTTTGGTTTGTGTGTGAATGAAGGCAGTGAAGGTGGAAGATGGAGATGTGGTGTTCGAGAGAGAGAGGGTAGGGCCGTGAATGTGGGAAGCTTAGGGTTTCTTCTGGATTGCTGTGTGTCTAGGGGGAGAGCTGAGTGTATGATGTTGATGAAATGAGGGGAGGGTCGTCCAGCTGAGTGAGAGAGAGGCTAAGGGTTTATATTTATTGTTTCTTAAAGTGAGAGAGATATAGATAGACGTATGGGTGTTTATGGGTCTGCATGGAGGGTGCATGGGTAGTTTTCATTTTATGTTTGTGTTTGGGCGTGAGGCATGGGTGAGGTGCATGAGTGGTTTGATCATTTTGGTTTTTTTTTATTGTTTTTGTTGGTTTGTTTTGAGATGATTCACGTGAGGCATGGGGTGTTGTTTGGGTTTTTGTTGCTTTGTGCTTAGTGTTTGGTCTTTTAGTTTTGTTGGTTAGTGTTTGGGATTGTTTAATGATGATTGGTGGATTTGTATGTGTGTAGTGGTTTATTTCTTGTTATTCACGTGGGGATGAGGGTTTGGCTTTGTTGTTTTATTTTGTGAATGGGGTGTATGGGCGTGAGTGGTGGTTTAGTGAGAGAGAGGCGAGGCCGATAATTTGTTTAAGATTTAGGCCGGGAATAAATTTAAGACAGAGATCGAACGAGCAAACCCGAAGCTAAACGAGAGAACCAAATCCAACGAGGTATCAATTTCTGACCCATCCCTTCCAACGTCTGTTTCCCGCGACTTCCGCAACTTAAAAGGTAGTGCCTCCGTTCGAGGCTCATCATCGGGAATTACATGTAAAAATACAGTGCCTACAGTCGCCCCCACTTTGATGGGACTTGTGCAGTGTGTGACAATGACAATTCTATCAAAGTTATGCAATGCATTTTTACTTACCTGGCTCGCCAGCTGCCACCTGACTTGCCTGCTGCTTTGAACTGATTTGATATGGTTGTGCCATTTTCGGCATGCTAAACCCCATTTCCGAGGCATTGCTGAAGTGATGACTGTCCATTTTTGAACTGTGCTCCATTTTCGGAGTGTCATTTTCGGCGAGTGATAGTAGTCCATTTTCGAACCATGCTCCATTTTCGGAGTGCCATTTTCGGCAAGTGATAGTGGTCCATTTCCGAACCATGCCATTTGAGAGATGGTCCATTTCCGAACCATTACTGAGGTGAAGGTGGTCATTTCCGAACCGTTGCTTGATAAGAGATCGTCCATTTCCGAACCATTACTGATGTGAGAGTGGTCCATTTATGAACCGTTACTGATGTTAGATGGTCCATTTTCGAACCGTTACTGATGAGAGATGGTCCATTTCCGAACCATTACTGATGTGGGAGTGGTCCATTTCTGGACCGTTACTGATAAGAGATGGTTCATTTCCGAACCGCTACTGATGAGAGATGGTCCATTTCCAAACCATTATTGATGTGAGAGTGGTCCATTTCTGAACCGTTACGGATGTGAGATAGTCCATTTTCGAACCGTTATTGATGAGAGATGGTCCATTGCCGAACCATTACTGATGAGAGATGGTCCATTTCCGAACCATTACTGATGAGAGATGGTCCATTTCCGAACCATTGCTGATGAGAGATGATCCATTTCCGAACCATTGCTGATGAGAGATGGTCCATTTCCGAACCATTACTGATGAGAGATAGTCCATTTCCGAACCATTGCCGATGAGAGATGGTCCATTTTCGAACCATTACCAATGAGAGATGGTCCATTTCCGAACCATGCTCCATTTTCGGAGTGCCATACCCGGCATGCTAAACCTCATTTTGAAGCGTTGCTGATGTGTTGTGTTGCTGCTCTTGGTTGGCTTGCATTTTTCATTCTCTCCTTTTTTATCCGTTGAAACCTACGAATACAAAACAAAACACAAAAAGGATGCAGGTGCGTTACGTGTATGCATGCATGTATGAATGAATTTCCTATTACGTTGGGTTAGGTCTTATGCTAGTTCTTCTGGTGATTGTTCAGTTCTCTTTTAGTCTCATTGCTCAAGTTCTCGATAAATCCCTTATTCGCGGGGTGGTGGTGACGGGTCGCCCCCAGTCTTTGTTTAGCTTTCTATTCTTCGCTTATTGCACTAGGTCAAAGTAGATCGTGTGTGACATGCCAAAACTGCTGATGATGCGGGCCTCGACCCTGGGACTGATCCCAAAACTGATGATGATGCTGATATGGGTCTCAGCCCTGGGACTCATCCCAAAACTGATACTGGTGCCGATGTGGGCCTCAACCCTGGGACTCATCCCCAAAACTGATATTGATTGATTTGATGTGTCTACATACCCGGAGTGCCATACCCGACGGAATTGATACTGATGTTGATGTGGGTTTTATCTCCGGGACTCATCCCCAAAACTGATACTAACAATGTGATGGTTCATATTGTACTGCCTCTCACGAGATACTCCTGATAGCTAAACATATTTTCGTCTTCAACTAATGCTTCGTGTCGAAACCAGAGAACCTTCAAAGTACTCAATACACTCTGATCCGATCGTATGAATGAGTGATCTGAACTAGACTCCTAGTGTGTGTGTGCCAAGGCTCTTTTGCAGCTTAATCCTTAAGTAAGCCAACTCGATGATTTTGTCTCAGAGAATTGGATTAGTGGGTCTAACCAACCTAGATGTCTTGATCATACTTTGTGATTCCTCGTACTCAACATGATATGGTTTTCTTCATTTTTTCTTTTGTCTCTTTCTTTTCTTTCTTTTCATTTTTGAACTTTTTTTTTTACACACCTCCCTTTAAGTAGCATTTCTCCTCATGGTGGTCCTAATACTCGACCATGGGTAGCTTCACGCTTATCGATTATAGGTGGCCTATTTTTTCATTTTCTTTTCAGAGATTTTTTCTTTGTTTCTAACCATATCATATATCGTAGCATAGGTAAACCAGGATGGACATCTAGGCAAACAGTCATTCACTGGTTCGCCATCTCTTCAACTAGTCATCTTGCCGACTACTCAGGCTTCTACTGCTAAGATCCCGTAATCAAGTGCTCGTGAGTCTAGCTGAGATCAACCATTCAGAATACCGGATGAGAGCACATCTCGCACTTATCGTTTCTAAGGTTTCACCCTAAAGCAAACATTTTCATCATCGGACTAATGCTTTAACTATTGAGGACTAAAAACAAACAATTTTTTTTTCTTTTTCCTTTTTTTTTTCCCTTTTTTTTCTCTCTTTTTTTTTGAAGGCCCCCAAATGGTTTTTCTATTCTTGCCGTAAAGTTTTTTGCTCCTCGGTTTCCCTTTCCCCGATATCCATGTTTGCTAAACCCTTCTTGAAAAGTCTTTCTTTCTTCTCTAACCCAACGGGTATCTATGATGCCTCTCAAAACTGCATGTTAGCATGTATGCGTGTAATGCATGAAATATACAAGTCCATCAAGATTTTTATACTAGTTGGCCCATTATCATTTTAAAGCATTCAATAATACTATTGCGCGGTGCAAACTTGTCCCAGTTGAAAAGGCCCAACAGGTTTACACTTTTGCGATAACATGGCTAAACGACTTCAAATGATAAGAGGCCCAAACAGAAATGGCCCATCATCATTTTAGAAGCTTTTGGTCCAATCGTCAAAGGACACGAACTCGTCCCAGTTTAAATGGCCTAACAAGTTCATATCTCTTGACAAAAAGTCCAACTAAAGCCAAATGACGATGATCCCAAACATAAACATAAAGAGATAATTTTTACTGGTCATATAACTATGGTTCACATGTAGGTTTCAGGAGTGTAAACAAAGGCTCTCGCTGACGAAGGATTACCCACAACTAGGACTCCCCACTCAAGGGTTCAAACAACCAAGTGAGCGCACCTTTTTTATACCTTACAGTACGTGCCAACGAGTTACGGTATGTGACTAACTGTCAAATGGATTTATTATTGTAGATTCCCCAGAGGGAGGGTGGAGCGAACTCTCTTAAATACCCAAGCCTCTTAGGCTCTTATCGCCTTGGTGACATGAATAAACAACAAGTCCTCCAAATTAGTCTGTCACAATGAGCTACGGGTAATGATTATCTAGATGCCTTCGCAGCTTTTCCTTATAGAAAGGTAGTGAATGAAGGAAGACACTAAACCATCACCAAGCTTTAATAATGCCTTTGATTAAACTCCCTAACCCAAACTAGACATGGTTAATTTAAAGCACAAATCACAAACATTACAAGACATTATTTCGGGGCCGATTCTCAATCCCTAGTGGAGTCGCCAGACTGTAGGACACAGAAATTGGCGACGCTGTTCCTGGCTCGCGGCCCGATTAGGAGTACGGAGTAACCCGCGAGGGACTAAACCGAAGAATAAAATGGAGTCGCCACCCGGTGTGAACCGAGAGAAAATGATTTAAGGCCGCACTCACCCCTCGCAAGGGAAGACCTCAAACCGTTGGGTTCGGAATGGTCCCTTACTTATGCCACTTGTAATGAACGGATTTGTGCAATAATTTAACTAAGTCTACACAACATACATGTCCAAGAACAACCTAAATCAAGTTCACATTCATAAAAATAAATCTTATGTCTAAGTCATCATGCTTTAAAGGTAAGTCATCATAACAACAAACATACGATAACACACAAGCATGTTGAATTATCAAACACGAAAAATGAATAACAACCTAAACATAAACGTAAATTGAACGCCTATTGCGAAAGGTAAATAACTAAATCATGCATAAAGAAGTAATATACTAACGGTTAAATCATGCTTAGAAACAAATAATATGCTAGCAACCTAATCATGCTCGAATACAAGGTTGGATGAAACAAAATATGTGAATCTCTCAAGTGGTACGGGGCATTGTATCCCGAGTGTAAACCGCAATACCGTCCATTCGGATTCGACTATGGGATTTATGTCCGGGTTTCCATCCGATATACCGCAAGAGATAACACATATTCCGTTCATCCGGAAATCACGTCTTATACTAATCAACAATACTCATGCGAAATAAAGTAATAAAATAACTAAAAAAAATAAAGGATAATAAATAAAAAGGGTGCCCTCAGGTCTAACCTCTTAAGTCGTCTCTTGGAAGTGCGTTACACGGTTGTCGGAAGGGTTATCGTTTCAGCTATTTTCACTGGTCCGCTGTTTCTACTATTTTATCTGTTTTCACTCGCGATTTTCGCTCGCTGTTTTCTCTGTTTTCACTGCAGTTTTTCACTCGCTGTCTTCTCTATTTTCAGTGCAGTTTTTCAGTATACTTTTGGGCCGATTTTGGGACGGTTTTGGGGCAGTTTTCTGTCTCGATTTTGGTCACTGTTTTGGGCTGTTTGAGGGTGCAATTCGGAGAATTTTTCTGGACTGTTTGGCTTACTGTTCACGTGGTCTTTGGGGGCTGCATGCATGAGAGATCAATGAATAGAATGGAGAGTGGCGTGCATGTGTCTAGGTTTATGCGTGAGTGGTACACGGAGTTGGCTGAGGGGGGTTGATGCGTGAGTGGTACACAGAATTGGCTGAGGGGGGTTGATGCGTGAAGGTAGGCTGGGTTTAATGCGTAGGGTTGCTTAGGGTTTGGTGGCCTTGCTTGTCATCGTTGGTGGCTGATCCAGTGGGCGTTGGAGGAGGGCTTTATGGATGGTTATTTTCTGTGAATGAAGGGCAGTTAGTGAGAGAGATGGGGCTGCTAGGGTTTGTCAGCAAGGGTTCTGTTTGTGGCTGTGTGATGGTCACGGTGGCTGGTGTTGATGGTGAAGGGCAGTGACGTGATGAAGGGGTGCTGAATGAAGGGTTTTTATGCGTGATGAAGGAGGGCTGAATGATGAGTGTTGGGCGTGAGTGGGATTGAGAGATAAAGGGAGCTTACGTGTGAGGGCTGTTTGTGTAGGGAGTATATGCGTGAAGAGGCTGCTGAAGGTGGTCAGTGGCGTGGTAAATGGAGGTTTGCTAAGTGGATCCAAGGTCACTGTGAAGGCTCTAGCGTGAGTGCCGTTGGTGTGTTGATGAGGGTAGATTGTGTTTGGTTTGTAGGCGTGGTGAAGCAGGTGGCTATGGGTTAGCTTGCTGGAAGCAGGGGCAGTGGCGTGAAGGATGTAGGTTAGAGGGGCTTATGCGTGAGTGTGTTTTGGTTTGTGTGTGAATGAAGGCAGTGAAGGTGGAAGATGGAGCTGTGGTGTTCGAGAGAGAGAGGGTAGGGCCGTGAAGGTGGGAAGCTTATGGTTTCTTCTGGATTGCCGTGTGTCTAGGGGGAGAGCTGAGTGTATGATGTTGATGAAATGAGGGGAGGGTCGTCCAGCCGAGAGTGAGAGAGAGGCGAAGGGTTTATATTTATTGTTTCTTAAGTGAGAGAGAGAGAGAGAGACGTATGGGTGCTTATGGGTCTGCATGAGGGTGCTTGGGTAGTTTTCATTTTATGTTTGTGTTTGGGCGTGAGGCATGGGTGAGGTGCATGAGTGGTTTGATCATTTTGGTTTTTGTTGGTTTGTTTTGAGATGATTCACGTGAGGCATGAGGTGTTGTTTGGGTTTTTATTGCTTTGTGCTTAGTGTTTGGTCTTTTAGTTTTGTTGGTTAGTGTTTGGGATTGTTTAATGATGATTGGTGGCTTTGTATGGGTGTTGTAGTGTTTATTTCTTGTTATTCACGTGGGGATGGGGGTTTGGCTTTGTTGTTTTATTTTGTGAATGAGGTGTATGGGCGTGGTGGTGGTTTAGTGAGAGAGAGGCGAGGCCGAGAATTTGTTTAAGATTTAGGCCGGGAATAAATTTAAAACAGAGATCGAACGAGACGCGCGAACCAAATCCAACGAGGTATCAATTTCTGACCCTTCCCTTCCGACGTCCGTTTCCCGCAACTTCCGCAACTTAAAAGGTAGTGCCTCCGTTCGAGGCTCATCATCAGGACTTACATGTAAAAATACAATGCCTACATTAGCCTTATTTCAACATTAAGCTATGTGATCATGCATCCAATACACAAAAGAATATAGCTTAGGAAAAGATCAAACATTACATAGTAAGCTTGATGTAAGATCCAATCTACTTCTTCTTTGCTGAAATGGTTGGAGAACCTCCAAGGTGTGCAAGCTTGACTTCAAGATCCAATCTTGATTTTCAATGCTAGCAAGCTTCTCTCAAGAATTGCTTATGTTTAACTTACTCAAGCTTTTGTTTTTGTTGATACTTGTAATTAAAACCTTCCTAAAGCTTGCTATTTGTAGTAAAACTTAGGCAATTTTTAATTAATAAAAGTTGTAATCAACTTTTAAGTGGGCTTAATATAATTTGTCCAAATATGTATAATTAGGTGTGACTAATCTCCATTGTCTCCCACATTGATTTAATACAATTAAATCAAGCCAATGATTAGGAAATGGATTATTTAAATATTTTCCATTTTGATTTAATCCAATTAAATCAAGCCAAAAAAATCTATTATTATATACTTACAATTACCATAATATCCTCAAATGGTAGTGATAATTATGATTTTACAATTAAGCCATTGTGTAATTATTGAATTAATCCAATTAATCCAATTAGGTCAAAGTAAATAATCAAAGTTATCCAATAACATTTGATTATCTTAGTTGATAATTATAATATCGAATATTATTTTTATCAAAATTAATCGGTTACTCAAGTGTTCAACGAGTACACTTCATATTGGGACTCTCTAAGTTCAGACACGTTCATCAGATAAGCCTAGCTAATATGTACGTAATTCGACCACCTCCAAATTCTCGAAGAACACTAACGACCTTTCTGAACTATACAAATCGATGTCATCACATATGTTTAATAATTCATATGTCGTAGGCTATCCGAGTTGTGCTTAGGAAATATAGAATACACTGTCAAGTTTCCGAGACGCACATCTCATGTCGACATGTCCACGATTCTTCATAACTAATGTGATACACCCTAGGTGATCGACTTTGGCCAAAGATTTAAGAATCATGACTTTACTCACATGGATGCCTAAACCCCTTATGGTACACATACGGGCCAACGGATCCTATATTGCTTCGTACTTGATTACTGAGTGCATCAGTCCACACCCAATGAACTTTTAAAAGCCAGACCATGAAAGGTTTCTAACATACATGGCATAAAAGTGTGGATGATCTCACATAAAATCAATGTTATCCTATAGTCAAAGGATTACATAAGCTACTTGACTCGATGAGATTCCTATTGACGATGGTGTGTACTGCCAACTATTAGGAATCACCTATGAGTCATTCGGTATTCATTTCAACGAATACCCACATGTCTATACGAGTTTCCAAAACTCATGGTACATCGAGTTAACCATTGGAACTCCAATTCCAATATACGACATGTGATATATGTTTATCAAATAACAGAGGAGGTAAGACCTTTGTAAACGGGTCTGTTATGTTTTCTAGTATTTGAACCTTAAGACCACTATGTCTTTTCGTTCAATTATCTCTCTAATTATGCAGGTATTTCCTTTCCACGTGTTTAGACTTGGAATGCGCCCACGGCTTCTTAGCCTGTGCAATGGCTCCATTATTATCACAGTACAATGGGATCAAATCCGCAATACTAGGCACAATGCCAATTTTTGTGATAAAATTTCTAATCGAAACAGCTTCTTTAGCAGCTTTTGAAGCTGCTATAAATTCTGCCTCATTGGTGGAATCAATTGTTGAACCTTGCTTTGAACATCTCCAACTAACCGCACCACCGTTAAGGGTAAATATATATCCTGATGTAGATTTTCTATCATCTGGATCTCCCTAGAAGTCGGAATATGTATAACCCTTAACTTGTAGCTCATTTTCTCCATATATCGAAACTTATCCCTAGTACCTTTTATTAAGATATTTCAGGATATGTTTCACGGCTGTCACCATTATCATTACATAGATCAGATTGATATCGGCTGGTCACACTGACGCCAAAACTGATGTCAATACAAGAAGCATATGGAAAGTTAGACATCCTAACTCCCCTTCCTCAGTCTGAGGTGCCATTTTCTTTGAAAGATGTATGTCATACCAGAAAAGTATATTTACTGCTTACAGTTGGTAAAACATACCTTTCTAATATCTTATCTATGTACGTCGATTTCAATAATCTATAAGCTTCTCAACTCTATCTTGGTAGAGCCTTATACCTCGTATATAGGAAGTTCACCCATATCTTTCATAGAGAAGTTCTTGCAAAGGTAGACTTTCACACTTTGCATCAATCCTATCATTTCCTATGATAATGATGTCATCTACATACAAGACTAGAAAAACTATCATGCTCCCACTCACTTTCTTATAAACACATGGTTCTTCCTCGTTCTTGATGAATCCAGATAATCTAATTATTTCATCAAAATGACAATTCCAACTTCGGGATGCCTGTTTAAGTCCATAAATAGACTTTTGGAGCTAAAAAAAAGTTTGAAGTCTCATTTGATATGAAAAACTCTGGTTGTTTCATATAGATATCCTTTTCAAGGAATCCATTTAGGAAAGCGGTTTTCACATCCATCTGTCATATCTCATAATCATGATATGCAACAATGGCTAAAAGAATCCTTAATGTATTTTAGCATGGCTACTGGTGAAAAAGTTCCCTCATAGTCAATCTCAGGACGTTGAGTGTAACCTTTCGCAACCAGTCAGACTTTAAGAGGTTCCACATTTCCATTGGGCCCTCGCTTCCTTTTGTAAACCCATTTACAACCAATAGGTTTAACTCTTTGAGGAAGTTCAACTAAGTCCCAGACTTGATTGTCATGCATTAAATCTATTTCGGATTTCATGACTTCCTACCATTTTCCCGAATCGATATCCAATATCGCTTATTTATATGTAGTCAGATCAGTTTCCTCTAAGAGGATAACATCAAGGCTCATATCAGATGTTAAAAACAGTCTTTCAAGAAGCCTTAATATTTTATTCAACTTATGTAGAACCTGTGTTGCAGATCATTCACCTATTTGGATCTCAGGTTCCATCTCAGGTTTCTTACTGTTGGGATCAAACTCATTAAGTTCAATCTTTCTACAACTCCCACTATTTCTCAAAAATTCATTTTCAAGAAAAGTGGCAAAGCAAACAACAAATACATTTCGTTGCTCAGAATCATAGAATTGATATCCCAAAGAGTTTTCAGGATATCCAACGAACATATATCTATACCCTTTGGGTGTTAGTTTATCCTGCTGCGTAATTCTAACATATGCATGACAACCCCAAATCTTTAAATCCCTAAGACTTGAATTTCTACCGAACCATATCTAATAGGGGGTCGTATAAATAGCTTTTGAAGGAACTCTATTAAGTATGTGGGCAGTAGTAAGTAAAGCGTAAACCCAAAGATAATAAGGAAGATCTGTATAGCTCATCATTGTTCACACCATATCCAATAAAGTACGATTTCTACGCTCAGACACTCAATTTTATTGAGGTGTTCCTGGTGGGCTATATTAGGCAAGAATTCCATTCTTCCTTAAATAACTTCTAAATTATTCACTCATGTATTCATCGTCTCGATCTAATCTAATGCACTTAATGAATTTACTGGTTTGTTTTTCTACTTCGTTTTGGAATATTTTGAACTTGTCAAATATTTATGACTTATGTTTTATCAGATAGACATATCCATATCTAGACTTATCATCCGTGAAAATTACGAAGTATATTGAACCATCATTAGCGGCACGATTTAATGGACCACACACATAGCTGTGTATTAGTTCCAATAAATTTCCAGCACAGAGTCCAACACCTAGAAATGAGGCATTTGTCATCTTTCCTTGGATACATGACTCATAAATCGGATAAGGATCTAAGGTGGCAGCTGGCGAGCCGGGTAAGTAAAAATGCATTGCATAACTTTGATAGGATTGTCATTGTCACACACTGCACAAGTCCCATCAAAGTGGGGGCGACTGTAGGCACTGCATTTTTGCATATAAGTCCCAATGATGAGTCTCGTACGGAGGCACTACTCTTTAGGTTACGGAAGTCGCGGGAAATGAATGTCGAAAAGGGAAATTTAGAATAAGTATGTCAAAAAATTCAATTCACATGTTCACTGCTTTCGCGTTCGTGCTGCGTTCGTGAGCACGTTCGAACGTCAACCTGATTGCGGGCGTTCGTGTAGCGTTCGAATCGGCGTTCAAACGGTGTCGGTACTTCTGGTTTTGCTGCTAGCCTCACGCCCAAGCCCAATTAGCCCACCAAAACCCATCCAAAAAAATAATTAAAATATTTAAAATACATGTCACAAATTAAACTAAATTAATTAGATCAAATCCCTTCCTAATCTAATCAAATCCCTTCCGAATCTAATCAAATCCCTTCTCTAATCAAACATCAATTAAGATATTCACTCCCTAAATTAAACACATCTTTTCCTTTCATAAACCAATCATAACACTTTTTTTTTTGGAGGATTCCCTTCCTTACCTAGAAACCCTAGCAAACCATTATAAAAAGACACCTAAACCAACCTTTCACACCCTAGCACATCCACAAAAATCACACAGAATTCTGCAAAGCATTAGCACCCAAGCTCTCCAAAGAAACACCTTAGATCATCTCAGAAAACACACACAAAGTAATGAAGACATAACCCTAGTACATTCACAAAAAGAAGAAGAGAAAGTCAGTCCATAACCACCACCGAAACTACACCAAAAACTGCACTTAAAACAGTCCAGAAAACCAACCCTCTTTCACCTTAAAACCGTGAGAGACAGTAGCAAAACAGAGGAAACGACAACTCAAAACTGCGAGGCAATGAACGAAAGCAGTGGACCAGTGAACCGGAGGAGTTGCGGAGCATCAATAATTCTGACGGCCGTGTAACGCACTTTCGAGAGACGACTTAAGAGGTTAGACCTGGGGGTACCCTTCTGATTTATTCTCATCTTTTTTTGTTGTTTATTAGAATTCCTTCGCATGAGAGTCGTTTGTTGATACATGTTTGGTCCTTGAATGAATGGAATATGTGTTCTCTCTTGGGTATATCGGATGGAAACCCAGACGTAAATTCCGTAGCCGAATCCGAATGGACGGTAGTGCGGTCTGTACTTGGGAAACAACTCTACGTACCACTCGAGAAACTTTGAAATGCATGTTTCATTTTGTTATTTAATTTCCGTTCATTTATTGCTTGTAATCCCGTCATTCATTTTCCGCATGTGGTTGTTTTATTTATTTACGTATTGATAGTCATAATGCACATGGGCTTGACTAAAGTAGATTAAAGGTCCTCTATCCGAGGGAAACGCCCAAAGGCTACCTTTATCACAATGTCTTGCCGCGCCGGATGAGGCATGTTCGATTGAACGTGAGATGTGTTCAATCGGACATCCAATATCCTATATCGTTACTTTGTTATCCACATATCATTGTTTGATGCGCATGGGCTTAACTAAGTTGGTTTAAAGGTCATCTATTCGAGGGAAATGCCTAAAGGCTACCTTTATCACAACGTTTTACCGCGCCGGATGAGGCATGTTTTATTGAACGTGAGACGTGTTCAATCGGGTATCCAATGTCTATATCATTACTTTGCTATTCACATATGATTACTTGACGCGCATGGGTTTGACTAGGGTGGATTAAAGGTCCTCTATTTGAGGGAAACTCCTAAAGGCTACCTTTACCACGATGTCTTGCCGCGTTGGACGAAGTATGTTTGATTGGATGTAAGTATGTTCAATTGGGCGTACGAGG
The DNA here is from genome assembly GCA_019454045.1 of Zanthoxylum bungeanum. NCBI lineage: Eukaryota > Viridiplantae > Streptophyta > Magnoliopsida > Sapindales > Rutaceae > Zanthoxylum > Zanthoxylum bungeanum. The sequence goes on from SKCR01049255.1 coordinate 38,421, forward strand.
TCCCATATTATGTATTTGTTCCTTCGCATATGTGTCCATGTCGCCATAAATTCCCTTTCTTTTGTAATCTCGTTCGAACGCATCCAAGAATGCACCTCGAACGCATGCTCTCGGCCCTTGTCCGTTCGAACGAGTCCAAGAACGCAACTTGAACGCATGCTCTCGGCCCTCCCCCGTTCGAACGCGTTTACGAACGCTTCTCGAACGCGCATATTTTCTTCTTTATCATGCATCAGGTCTTATCCCGTTCGAACGCGTCTAAGAACGCATGCTCTCAGCCATTATCTTCATGTATAGGTTATATACAGACTTAGATATAGGCTTAGATATAGGTTATATACAGACTTAGATATATGCTTTATCTTCATGTATGTGAACTTAGAAGTAGAATACTTTTGGCAACACATGTTGCGTAGATTCGATTAAATTATTGCACAAATCATTTCATTACAAGTGGCATAAGTAAAGGACCATTCCGAACCCAACGGTTTGAGGTCTTCCCTTGCGAGGGGTGAGTGCGGCCTTAAATCATTTTCCCGGTTCACACTGGGTGGTGACTCCATGTTATTTCTCCGGTTTAGTTCCCCTGCGGGCTATTCCGTACTCCCAACTAGGCCATGAGCTTGGAACAGCGTCGCCGATTTCTGTGTCCTACAATTAGCAGTGATATTATTTGTCTGATAACTGAGGGAATATAATAACAGTCATGTAAATCTAATTTACATCCATTTGGGATATCTAGGACAACTGTTCCTATGGCCTTGACATGCAATGTCTCTCCATTGCCAACTCTAAGTTGGATTTCCCATTTATTCAGCCATCTTTTTACCCTCATTACCTGCATGGAGTTGAAAATATGAGTAGGACTACCAATTTTTAACACCCATCCACTATTTCCATCTAAGGATAATGAGATGTCAATAATTGGAAAAATACAAAACGTACCTGAGGGTCATGCTTTTCCTATCAGCTCTAGACAGTCCTTCTTCCAGTGTCCAGACTTCTTGCATTGTAGACATTGATCATGAGCTATTTGTGATTTTGCGCCTTTGCGCTTCTTTGAGTTCTTCTTTGTAATCTTATTATTTCCCATCTTTTTTTTCTTTGACTTCCCGAAGTCTTCGAAGAGCCAGCTCCACCATGGAGATACAAAGTGGGGTTGTTTTTTCTCATATCATGCTCCGCCGTGCGTAACATATTATGAAGTTCTTCATAGGTGTCTTGCATCGGGTTCATATGGAAGTTTAACACAAAGCCATCATAAGATCCAGGCAAAGAAGACATAATCAAATTACGGCCCAGTCGTTCATCAATCAAAATGCACTGTCATTCCAGCTATCGGATCCGATAGATCATGTTCAAACATGAATGCTGATAGCTCCTCCATCATTGAGTTCAACACGGAACAATTCCTTAGACCTCCGATAAATTTCTATCTCTTGATTTTCCTCGAACAACTCATTGAGTGTTCGCATAATGCTCCAAGAATCCGGTACCTCTATGTATTGTCTCAATAAATCTGGAACCATCGATCTCATGATGTAGGATTTCACCTTAAGGTTATCATCATTTCATCTATTAATAGTTTCTCGCTCTTCTGGGGTGGAGTCAGGATCGATTTCAACAGGCAGTGGATTGACAGTGACATAAGTCAACTTTTCAAACTCCAAGATAATACGTTTGTTCATTTCCCATTTGAAATAGTTCTCGGCTCTTTTTAGTTTATTGGAATCCAAAAATCTCATCAATGGATTAGCAACAGCCATCTACAAGACAATATTTTAAACAGTAGCATAATATTTTTCATTTCTAAAATAATAACACTAATTGATTATAGAATTTTAAATCTATTAGTGCCCTCCAACTAATTTACGTAATTCTGTAATCTCCTTTAATGGAAAAATAGGAATTTGACTATTAAAATTCCATAACGGGAAGTGGATCCCATGACATTTACTCCAGCCTCACACTATCGACGGTCTTAGCCTTTATAAACTCATTAGGTAGACCTCCAAGGTCAATCACATTCATGTGACTCCTAGTTTGGTCCTGAACCATTTCTTATCCTCCCACTATCGACGGTTTTGGATTAAGACATATTTCAAGTGTATAATTGTCAATGTGCACTAATGAGCTTCATATGTACACCACCACAATAATGACGGTATTGGGTGATTGCTTTAACTCAACACGCTACATTTAATATTTTACCGGAGCGACCTAAGTTTCAAGTACTAATACCCTCACAATAATGACGGTCTTGAGCATTAGTAGTAAGAACTCATTCATCTCCGTATTGACAGGACGGACCATCCAATAATGCTCTAACATTATTAAACTTATTACTTAAAAGTAATCACCTAATCATGGGAGATTTATGACAATCAAGTCATTAACTTAATTAGGTCAAAGTTTTAATTTAAAACATGCAATACATATCCAATATGAATTATGCATAATTAAATTAAAATCACTATAGCATAGATTCAAAAATATGTGTTGTGTGGTTAAGCCTTGCTACTGATACCATTCTATTGGGGCAATTGTGGAAACCCTAAGGTCGAATCGGTGCCTCACGCAGCGGAAGTAGGTCTAACCCAATTATATCGAGGATATGTGTATTTTAAAGCATTTTATGAAAACTAAATTCTAATACGAGCCTGTAAGAAAAAACAGGGACCAATCGAAGTCCGGATGCTCCTTAATAGAGAAAATGACGTTTTAGTGATCATCAACCCTCGGTGTCGTGACAGACAAGTTTTGGGAGACACGACGCTAAAAATTATGAGAGCAACTTTGAGAGCTAAACGTCAGCGAGTCGCGACCCAGAAGGTTAGGCGTCGCCATACTAGGAGGTCTGATGCTCTGTGTCGCGACGCTCGCCTAGACAGTGAGCAATTTCCAAGTTCAAACCAATCCTAAACACTTCCAATTTTTTCCTATCATTTCAATACACTTTAAAACCAATTTTAACATCAAAACCAACATCACCACATGTTATAAAACTAGCATACACATATTCTAAATACTTATATGCATATGTTTGAATCTAATCACAAACCATTTTAGAGTCCCAATTAGAAATGTATCATGAACAATTCTAGTTCACCTAAAGGTGGTCAAATGAATCTAGAATAGTAGCCATAGCTCTAAGCTTTAACCTAGAGTTTCAAACTCTTATTAGTTGTTCCATGTCCAACATAAACATTTTGGACCTAATTTATAAGCATGTTGTATACTTCCAAAGTATCCTAACACAATTGATTAGCCTTATTTCAACATTAAGCTATGTGATCATGCATCCAATACACAAAAGAACATAACTTATGAAAAGATTAAACATTACCTAGTAAGTTTGATGCAAGATCCAATCTACTTCTCCATTGTTGAAATGGTTGGAGAACCTCCAAGGTGTGCAAGCTTGACTTCAAGATCCAATCTTGATTTCCAATGCTAGCAAGCTTCACTTCAAGATCCAATCTTGAATTATCCAAGATGAAATGTTGTAGAGACCTCACAAGCTTCTCTAAACATTTCTCTAACTTAGGCTAATCTCTCAAGAATTGTTTGTATTTAGCTTACTCAAGCTTTTGCTTATACTTGTAATTAAAACCTTCATAAAGCTTGCTATTTATAGCAAAACTAAGGCAATTTTTAATTAATAAAAGTTGTAATCAATTTTTAAGTGGGCTTAATCTAATTTGTCCAAATATGTATAATTAAGTGTGACTAATCTCCTTTATCTCCCACTTTGATTTAATCCAACTAAATCAAGCCAAAGATTAGGAAATGGATTGGTTAAATGTTTGCCATTTTGATTTAATCCAATTAAATCAAGCCAGAACCACATATTATTACATACTTACAATTATCATAATATCCTCAAATTGTAGAGATAATTATGATTTTACAATCAAACCATTGTGTAATTATTGAATTAATCCAATTAATTCAATTAGGTCAAAGTAAATAATCAAAGTTATCCAATAACACTTGATTATCTTAGTTGATAATTATAATATAGAATATTAACTTTTATCAAAATTAATCGGCTACCCAAGTGCTCAACTAGTACACTTCATATTGGGACTCTCTAAGTTCAGACACGTTCACCATATAAGCCTAGCTAATATGTACGTAATTCGGTCACCTTCGAATTCGCGAAGAACACAAACAACCTTTCTGAACTATACAAGTCGAGGTCATCACATATGTTTAATAATCCATCTGTCGTAGGCTATCCGAGTTGTTCTTAGGAAATATTGAATACACCGTCAAGTTTCTGAGCAACACATCTCATGTCAACATGTCCACGATTCTTCATAACTGATGCGATCCACCCTAGGTGATCGACTTTGGCCAAAGCTTTAAGAATCATGACTTTACTCACATGGATACCTAAACCTCTTATGATACACAGACGAGCCGACAGATCCTATCTTACTTCGCACTTGATTATTGAGTGCATCAGTCCACACCCAACGAACATCTAGAGGCCAGACCATGAAAGGTTTCTGACATACATGACATCAAAGTGTGGAGGATCTCACATAAAATCAATGATATTCTATAGTCAAATATTACATATGTTACTCGACTTGGGGAGATTCCTATTGACGGTTGTGTGTACTACCAACTATTAAGAATCACCTATGAGTCATTCAGTATTCGTTTCAACGAATACCCACATGTCTATACGAGTTTCCAAAACTCATGGTACATCGAGTTAAACCATCGAAACTCCAATTCCAATATACGACATGTGCTAGTCTTATAGGTTATAGGAATTCGATCGTATTCCAAAAACGACGACTAAGAATATTTACTTTAAGAATAATTTACAATAATAATACTTATCTCAATGTCGGACTACCTAGTATCCAGTATTACTACAAGACTAATATAAGGTCGATTTCATTCTTAGCATATTTATATATCAATCTAATATGCATAATGAAAATATCGTTAATAAGATATGAAATGAAAATGTAGTTATTTTATTAATAAATAATAAAATGTATAATTCGGATTGGCACTCCAAGCACCAATTCCAAAAAATACAGGGTATACAATAACCCTGAATTAGGTGAGCATGTTCTTGAACTTCGGCTCAATCTACTCTGGAGGGTAGCCCTTGACAAACAGGGCAATGCAAGCCACTTTAGCAATGACACATGGAAAATGATAAAAAGGTATCATGGTTGTCGTCCGAGGACATATTTTTGGCACTTTATACAAGACTCATGTGAAGATATGTGCAGAGAGCCTCAATGTAGCTGAACATGAGGCTTCTCAAAATTTGTGATACCAGAGACTCGGTCACATGCTAAAGAAAGGATTGACTACCTTGACAAATAAGGATCTAATCACTGTCTCCAAGAATGTTGTTCTAGATCATTGCAATCACTATCTATTCGGTAAGCAACATAAAGTCTCTTTCAATTTCTCTTATACGAGAAGATTAGATTTGCTCAGTCTGGTGCACTCTGATGTTTATGTTTCCTTGGAGGTTAATTCACTATGTAGTAATAAATATTTTCTAACTTTCATTGATGATGTTTTTAGGAAATTGTGGGTGTATTTTCTGAAAACAAATGATCATGTCATGAATTATTTTAAACTGTTCCATGCCATGGTGGGGCGTGAAAAAACGAAGAAACTGAAGTGCCTCCGCACAAATAATGGAGGCGAGTACACTTCCAGAGAGTTCGATGCCTACTAGGAAAGATACGACATTTGACACGAAATAACTATTTAATTATGGGTCATTTTTCATTTTTTCAACACATCAATTCTCTCAATTTCTTTAATTATGTCATTCTCAATTCTCTCATCTTCAATTTCTCATATTGATTTAATGTTGTAATTCTTCAATATTAACAAAAAATGGCAAGCTCATCTAACGACGTCATGTCCAATGTGTCAACCCAAGAGAACGTCTAAAGTATCGGTACACGAAGAAAAGAACTTAAGTCTCGATCTTCCAATATTTTCAAAATTCATTTTCATTTAGTCGAGACTAAAAATGAATGTCCAAGAGCAATATGCAACTATTGTGGTGTATCATATAAATTTATTGGCAGCTATGGCAATATGAACAAGCACTTGGATAGACATCATGCCGCTAAAATTGGACTTGATACAACACAAACTCAAATGGGCATGTACGCTTCATCTAGTACTATAACACCCCGCCAGAGGCAAAGTGCTACCGACATGTGACAAGACTGACCTATCTCCATAAGTCTCTAAATTTATAGAAAATCGGACATGATGTATCCTAAAACTGGACACCCTGGAACAAAGTCCAGCATCAAAATGAACCTAAAATAAACACCATATATCAAAATGACCTCAGGTCCACACAAAAAACATCAAAATCATATCATAAGGGCTTTGTGCCCATAATATCGTAAGCAATCAAAACATTTACTAAAAAAAATACATGTATCAGTGGAGGGATGAGAAGATGGAATCAGACAAAATCTTTCCTTTCTTGGTAATTCATCAAGTTTCTTCTCGTATTTTATTTTCTGAAATAGTAATTATTCAAATAAGATTCTATTTCAACCACATAAATACTGATATAGTTTAGTCAAAATACAACATTTCAACTTTCAAGTAGCCATATTATATGTTCTCATTCCACAATCAACTGAAAATAATAACACTTCTGTCTGTCCATCTGTTTGAAGATGAGGTTCCCAATCAGGAGGGTACATGTGTTGAAGCTCCTAGAGATGATGATCATGATCAACCACCAGTACCAGAAGCTACACCAACAGTTCCACAGAGAAGGTCTGACAGAGAAATGCGACCTTCGGCGAGATACTCTGCATATGAGTATGTGCTGCTTACTGACGGGAAAGAACCCAAAAGCTACAAGGAGGCTGTGGAAACAGAGAACAAGGAAAAATGGGAGGAACCCATGCAAGATGAGATGAAATCTTTGCTTGACAATCGCACTTTCGAGTTGGTGAAATTGCCAAAAGGCAAACGGGTTTTGAAGAACAAATCGGTGTACAGAGTGAAGCAACGGGAACACACTTCACAACCCCGATACAAAGCCAGATTAGATGTCAAGGGATTCAATCAGAGGAAATGCATTGACTTTGATGAAATCTTCTCTCCAGTTGTGAAGATGTCATCTATCAGAGTGGTACTCAGCTTAGCAGCAAGCCTCGACTTGGAGATTGAGAAGATGGATGTCAAGACCGCATTTCTTCATGGGGATCTGGAAGAAGAAATTTATATGGAGCAACCAAAAGGCTTCAGAGTCAAAGGAAAAGAGGACTATGTGTGCAGACTCAGGAAAAGCCTCTATGGTTTGAAACAGGCACCGAGACAGTGGTACGTGAAGTTTGAGTCAGTTATGGGGGAGCAGGGATACGAGAAGACTACTTCAGACCATTGTGTTTTCGTTCAGAAATTTTCTGACGATGACTTTATCATCTTACTGCTGTATGTAGATGATATGTTGATAGTTGGCCGGAATCAATCGATGATTGATAATTTGAAGCAACAATTGAGTAAGTCTTTGAGATGAAAGACTTGGGGCCAGCAAAACAGATTGGCATCCGGATCGGCCGTGATCGAAAAGCCAAGAAATTATACTTGTCACATGAGGAGTACATTAAGAAGGTACTTCAGCGATTTCAGATGAACAAGGCTAAAGCGATTAGCACTCCTCTTGCTACCCATTTTAGATTGAGTACACAATAGAGTCCCTCTACTGAGACAGAGAATGAGGAAATGAAACAAGTTCCATACACCTCAGCAGTGGGAAGTCTTATGTATGCCATGGTGTGCACAAGGCCAGACCTAGCACACGCAGTTAGATTGGTCAGCCGGTTTATGTCAAACCCAAGAAAAGAACACTGGAATGCTATCAAATGGATAATGCGGTATCTTCGAGGCACATCCAAAATGAGACTATGTTTTGGAAGAAACAAGACAATGATGATGGGCTACACCGATTCAGATATGGCAGTGATGTGGATACCCGTAAGTCTACTTCGAGGTATCTAATTACTCTCTCAGGGGGAGCTGTGGCATGGTAGTCAAGGTTGCAGAGATGTGTTGCACTTTCTACAACAGAGGCAGAATTCATTGCAGTTACAGAAGCCTGCAAGGAATTACTGTGGATGGAGACATTTATCCATGAATTCGGTTTCAAGCAGGAGAAGTACACTTTGTACTGCGATAGCCAGAGTGCTATCTACCTTGGTAAAAATTCTACTTTTCACTCGAGGTCAAAACATATTGATGAGAGGTATCACCGGATACGGGACGTCTTGATTTCAAATTAGAACTCAGAAAGATTCACACTGACGACAATGGTGCCGATATGTTCACAAAAGTTTTACCGAAAGAGAAGCTTGAAATCTGTCGTGTCATTGCCGGGATGACAAAACTCTCCATATAGTCAAAGTATGGAGATAGAGAGAACTACAATTGGCTTGATCCCAACTCAAGGTACGTAGGCAATCATACAGATGCAGCAGGGGTGGATCCTTTTGAGGATCTGGTTTGGGGATTGATGATCGGCTCAGATTTTGGGGCAAATCTTCACCGAGTGGGAGATTTGTTGACTAAGTCACCGAAAGTTGCATGCTAGTTGCATGCATGAGACATGCAACTTGCATGCATCTGTCACAACCTCATATAACGCGCAAAGCATTTTGCCAAAACGTGTTGCACTGTGCACACGATTTTGGCACTATAAAAGGGAGCCTCAATTCACTTCTTCATCATCCCAAAATCTGTGAGTGAATTAGAGAGTAATAGATAGTTAGAAGTTTGAGAGTTTTTTGTAAAATTATTGGAAAGCTTTGTAATTCTTTGTTGCAGTAATAAATAAGAGTTTTATCTCATTTCTCCTTTATTGTGTGAGTTTTTATCACAACATTCCTCAATATCTTTGATGTTTATCAGGCCATCACGAAGGAGTATCCTACCGTTCACTTCACAGAATTTAAACAACCAGTCCCATACATGTATCATTGCAACTTAAACAATAAAGTCCACAAGTAAAAAAGATAAAAAAAATAATAATAATAACAAGTTGAAATTGTCTGCAAGATCTCTTGCCTGCACGGGTTTATATTGTTGGATTGCCTTCTTCAATGTTCTTGATCGTTCTGAGATAAGTTTCATATTTAGAGAGCCTTTTCTTCTAATCCTCAAATCATTGTTATCATTGTCCCCAAATGTTTTCCTCTCCTGGTTAGTGTTAATGTTCCTACGATATTTGGGCGTAGCAGCCACAAGGGTGCCCCACAATCAAGAAATTAACTTGTGCAAAAAACTTACTTCGGGCGACTGGACTTTAGACTTCTTAATAGTACTTTGAAAGACATGCATGAGCTTGTACTTCTAAAGCGAAAGACGATTGCAGTCTTAATGTACCTGGCAGGCGCGATCCTTCCCTCAAGTAAAGTAAATCATTCATTTCATCGAACACGAACACGAAACCACAGACACGATATAGGCAAGTGCCATCTTAAGCGAGTCTTCCTGATTTTTTTCTGCATAATAGATAAGGACTGACTCCCACAACAGCCAGAGGCCACAAGAGAATTGCAAGACCAACAAATGGAACACAAACCGTCTCCAAGAATGGCCCTTCTCTCCCTATCAAGTCCTCCAATAGTCTCTTTCATCCTTTGAACAACATGAATGGACTCTTCCACAAAGCAAGGGCAGTAATCAGAAGCACATCCACTGGCATACCAATCAGGGTAGCGAATAAACAACTTGGCAGTTTCGATAACCTGGCAAGTAAAAAACAGAATATATCTGAAGGATTTATTAATAAGTTTTCTACATAATAGATAAGGACTGACAAAAGGAGTTTCTTACTTTATATCTAAAGCCTTTTCATCCTCTGGAACTCTCTCACATAGTTCATCCATGTAGGAGAAGTATGAGTGGAAGCAAAAATCGATAAAATCCTGTACTGCTGTACAGCTTCCTCTGATAGTGGAAAAACGAAAAACCAATGAGCACACAATCCACAAGAAATAATAACGCAATGATAAGTCTATAATCGGCAGTCAAGGCAATGGAAATATTCTTTTCAACTAGAATGAAACTTCCTTAGATATAAACAGAGCCGAAAGCAGAAAGGAAAACTCACAACAAAACAGTGATAGCATTTGTCGGTAACATTTTCTCCAACCGCCTCAAAAGTCTCTATAAGAGGAGCAAAAAAGCCATATCCTATTCCTCCTAAAAGACTAGCAAGAATTCCAACAATTGGCCAAAGAATCAAAGGCACCGGTAATGCTAATAGTGCCACAATCTTCAGAACTGGTCCTAGCCTATTGGTTCTGAAATTTTAGTTTCAGAAAAAAAAATACCAAACAAACTGTTGACGGGTGATTTTCGTCCTAGGGGTAGTTTCGAGATAACCCTCCCGAGACAATCCTCCTTCAACCTTGAATTTGTTTGGATATAGGGAGACCAAAGGCAAATTCGGCAAAAGACAAGACAAACACAAAAAATCAAACATAGAGCGTTTAATGTGGTTCGGCGGATCTAGTCCGACCTACATCCACGGGCACAAAGTGGGGTGGGGGTTCGTTTTATTACCAAACCGAGCTCGGCCGACCTATTTTAGCGAAGGTCTAATGAAACCGAGCAGTTTGTTCTCTTTCAAAACGTCTAACAAGTGATTATCAAATGGAAGATTTTCTAACCCTTACAAATGTGATCAACCTCCCCTTATATACTAATGGATACACAACACTGTTCTCATATCTTTGTGACGCCAGCTTTGCAGGTCTGCGGATTTCCGGTGATTTGACAGGTTCTCTTTCCCAATCTGTCATCGCCGAAAGCAAAGTCCACCTTTTGATTTCCTGTCACATCACGCCGTAAAAGTACACTGTCACGCCTTTTTATTAATGATGACAGCCTGTTAGATTTCGAATGCGAAAGTTGATTTTGGAGGGAAAAATTCAACCATTCTGATCCCATGTCGGTCTTCAAAGGGTCGGCAAAGCGACCTGCCGAGCTTCCAAAATTGTTTCCGCCTTGACCCGAAATACCCGAACTCATCAACTTGTTTCAGGAGGTGAGTTAACATCAAACCGAGCTTCCGATCTAATGTGGTCAGCAATGGTCCTGATGTTGTCGGTCTCTAAAGTCTGTACCGTGTTACATCCTCTGGTCGGTCATACCCTAGGAACTGGACCCGAGCTTCACGCCGGATCGGAAAACGACATATACCCTTCTGACCCTTGGTTCTCCGGATGAGGGGAATTTCCTCATTTGCCCTTACCGAACTGTTCAGAAATCTTAGCTTCATAAATCCCCATCAACATCTGCCCCTAGTTCTCAGTTCCAACGAGTGTATGAGTTGGTGCCGGGAACTACAAAAATCATAAGTGTGTTGATCGGCCGTCAGGTGGCTAAACCTAGGAATTGTGCAGAAAATTACCCTGGTGCCAACACGGGTCATCCTCAATATTTTCATACCACCCGTTCTTAAGCCGAAATCGGGCACTCGGTGGGACGTAACTCGACCCCGAGGTTTGAGAGACCAATAGCCTTGGTGGAACGAGTTCAGCCCCGGGCAGGTGGAACAATACAGACTCGGCGGAACGAATCCAGCCCCGGGCAGGTGGAGCAATACAGACTCGGCGGAACGAATCCAACCCCAAGCTGGTGGAATATTACAGACTCGGCGGAACGAATCCAGCCCAGAGCTGGTGGAGCAATACAGACTCGGCGGAACGAATCCAGCCCCGAGCTGGTGGAACAATACAGACTCGGCGGAACGAATCCAGCCTCGAGCTGGTGGAGCAATACAGACTCGGCGGAATGAAACTAGCCCCGAGCCGGTGGAATATTTGAGACTTACACGAGGGAAGATTTTCAACCTCTGAGGCTCTGCGGATCCTGGCGCGGGCGTCCCCTTGCCAGACATCGGTGAAAAATAAAAAATGGAACAAGGTAAAGTTACCAAAATGGAGGTGACTTAGCATATACTCCACACAAATACAAGAGAAAATAACAACTTGGGTGCTCCGAGGCAGCGTCCTGCTCGGTGCCTCCCAAAACACAATTCTGAACCTTACAATTCAGTGTCATGGCTAACCAGGCTACGGATACGCAGATCCGGGGTGGTCAGGCAAATCCCCACGGGGGAGGAAGACACCCCGTGTGTGCCCTCCCTGGGTGGTTCTCAATGGGATTCACCAGCCAACTCGTAGGGGAAGAAACCTCTATGGGTCCGGTTTACCCGAGACTCCTGCAATCAAGGGGGCCATTCGGCCATACCCAAGCCAGGTGGTCTGATGGTTCTCAACGGGACTCACCAGCCGACCTGCAGGGGAAGAAACCTCCATGGGTCCGGTTTACCCGAGACTCCTGCAATCAAGGGGGCCATTCGGCCATCATACCCAAGCCAGGTGGTCTGATGATTCTCAACGGGACTCACCAGCCGACTCGCAGGGGAAGAAACCTCCATGGGTCCGGTTTACTCGAGCTATTCCTAAAAAATGCGAGTCATGGGGTAGTAATGCTTCAGCCTCGGGGATTTGATAATGACACCCGGGATTGGCGTGCCACGAAGGGTTCGTGCTTTTCCCACATGTACTACATCCCTTGATGCGTTCTGGATCCACAAAGGGGAGCAGAGTCAGGTCGGAACACTTCTACCCGGGGGTTTGATAATGACACCCGGGAGTGGCGTGCCACGGGCTTGGTGCCCTTCCCGACTACCGAGCACCCCTTCGCATCGAGCAACATCCCAAGAATATTGAACATGACTTTCGCGTTCAATTAAACAACAAGTAAAATGGACGAGTTTTTTAATTCAGAAAGAGAAAATCATGATCATATTCATGGGACATACTACCCTTCTTACAACTCATGGTGGGTCATTTCAAGAGGGCTTTACAAAAATTTTATGATTCTGGCCAGCTCATTTAATCACTTTGTAGTTCAAAGAAAAAAAGGGCTACTGGAAGTGTCTCCTCAGCATCTTAGCGTTCCAAGGCTTCTTGAGTCGGGTACCGTCCAACTGTTCGAGAAGATAGGTACCCGATCTTACTATCTCCACCACTCGGTATGGAACTTCCCATTTGGCGCCTAATGAACCTTCATCAGGTCTTCGTGTATTCAATGTGACCCTCCTTAAAACCAAATCACCAGGGGGAAATAATGAATCTGAACCTTCTTATTGTAGAAACGGACCCTTCTCTGTTGACAGACAGCCGCTTTCATAGCCGATTTCTCCCATTTTTCTTCGACCAGATCAAGATGATTTCTGATAAACTTTTCATTCTGTCCAGCTTCAAAATGCCGGACTCTGTGGGTAATCATCCCAATCTCTGCTGTGATTACTGCTTCACACCCGTAAGCCAAAGAAAATGGCGTTTCTCCAGTGGAGTCATTGTAGGTCGTCCGGTGTGCCCATAATACTTCCGGTAATTCTTCGACCCATAGTCCTTACAAGATCCGAGCCGGGCCTTCAAGTTTGCCTTGATCGCTTTGTTGGTAGCCTCGACTTGCCCGTTGGACTTGGGGTGAGCAGGTGAAGCGAATCTCAGGGCGATCTGAAGGTCTTCATAGAGCTTCCTGAAACCATTGCTGTCGAACTGCTTCCCATTGTCAATAATGATGGCCCGAGGAATCCCGAACCGACAAATGACTTTCTTCTTTACAAAATCTATTGCCCTTTTCTCTGTGATTGCAGACAGAGGTTCGGCTTCTACCCACTTGGTGAAATAGTCAATGGCAACAATGGTGTACATGGCTTGTCCCCGCCCCCACTGGCATTGGCCCAATGATGTCCAGCCCCCACTGGGCGAACGGCCAGGGGCTAATCAATGAAGTCAATTGTTTTGCTGGCTGGTGATGAATGCTTCATTCTTCTGGCATCCTTCACATTTCCGAGCTACCTTCATCCTGTCTTGGTGCATGGTCGGCCAATAGAATCCTTGCCTCAACGCCTTATACGCAATAGACTGCCCCCCGGCGTGACTCCCACAAATACCCCCATGAATCTCTTTGAGCACATAATCGACTTCCTCTGTCTTGAGGCATCTCAAGAGCGGCACAATATACCCTCTCCAGTACAGGATTCCTTCAATCAGGCAAAACTTAGAGCTTCAGTACCTCAACTTTCTCGCTTCCTTCCTATCTTCAGGTGTCTCCCCAGTCTCTAAGTACTTCTTGATCGGGTCCATCCAAGAGGCCTCATCCCATACCTCCACCTCCATTACCTCTGGCTTCCCAACACTCCTTTCCTGCAAACAAATCAAAGGGATAGTTCTAGGCTTCTCCGATTTAATGGAGGACGCCAGCCGAGCTAACGAGTCTGCCTGATGGTTACTTTCCTGACCAATCTGCTCGAATTGCACACTACCCATTTCCCCGACCAACTTCTTTACCTTGGCCATATAGGCCATCATGTTAGGCTCTCTAGCCTGAAACTCGCCCCTCAGCTGCTGGATGGCCAGTTGGGAGTCGCTCTTTACGATCACATCTCGGACACCCATTGTCATACACAACCTCAATCCGGCCAAAATGGCCTCAAACTCTGCTTCACTATTGTGGCCTCGAAAGCAAATCTCAAGGCGTATATCACTTCCTCGCCATCACTACTCCGCAAGCCCACCCCAGCCCCGCAACCTTGTGAACTGACAGGACCGTCCACCGACAACTCCCACTTGGTCTCTGAAATTTCCAAAATCTGGGGTCTAGTAAACTCGGCCACAAAATCTGCTAAAGCCTGTCCTTTTACTGCCGCTCTGGGCAGATAGGATATGTCGTGCTCACTCAATTCCACCGACCACTTCACTAACCGGCCCGAAACCTATGGCTTATGTAGGATCTGCCTCAAGGGATGGTCGGTATAGACCCCGATAGGATGAGCCTGAAAGTAAGGTTGTAGCTTTGAGACCGCCGTAACCAGAGACAAAGCCACTAGTTCGTGGGCCGGGTATCTTGTCTCCGCATCCAGCAAGGCTTTACTGATGTAATACACCGAATTTTATACCTTGTCGGCCTCCTTCACTGGCACCGAGCTCGCAGCATGTTCAAAAATAGCTAAGTACAAAAATAAAGTCTCACTCGGGATCGGTTTGGCCAAAAGCGGGGGTTGAGCTAAGTACTACTTGAGCTGTATGAAGGCTTCCTCGCATTCTGCCGTCCAACTGAAGTTCTTCTTGCCCTTCTTGATCAACTTGAAAAATGGATGAAATTTTTCGGTTGCACGGGATACGAACCAATTTAGTGCAGCCGCTCGTCCCGTTAGGCTCTGCACCTCTTTGACCGTCTTGGGGGATTTCAGACCCAACACGGCTCAGATCTTCTGTGGGTTTGCTTCTATACCCCGTGCACTGACCATATATCCTAGGAACTTTCCCAATCCCACATTGAATGCGCACTTCTCTAGGTTCAGCCTAATATTATACCTTCTTATCAGCTCAAAGGTTCCTGCGAGGTCGGCCAAATGACCCTCCGGTTCCTTGGTCATCGTTATCATGTCATCCAAATACACTTGCATGGTCTTACCGATGAAGGGCTTAAAAACTTTTTTCACCAACCTCTGGAATGTAGCCCCAGCATTCTTCAAACCGAAGGGCATCACCTTGTAACAATACAGCCCCCGATCTGTGATGAAAGTTATTTTCTCCTCGTCCCCGGGATGCATTTTTACCTGATTATATCCTGAGAAGGCGTCTATGAAAATGAGGAGCCCGTGACAGGCCGTTGAATCTACCAGTTGATCCACCTTCGGGAGAGGGAAACTATCCTTCGGGCAAGCTTTGTTAAGGTCGGAGAAGTCCACACACATCCTCCACTTCCCACTTGGTTTCTTCACCAAAACTACATTTGATACCCAATCTGGGTACTTTACCTCCCTGATGAAACCAGTCTTCAACAACCTTTCCACCTCGACTCCTACCGCCTCACAACGTTCCTGGTTGAGTATTCTTCTTTTTTGCTGACCGGCTTATGCGCTGGATCTACCGCCAAACGATGGCTGATGAATTTGAGGTCTATTCCGGGCATATCATCATGCCCCCAAGCAAAAATGTATGCATACTGCTTCAACAACTTCAGCAGGTCCTGCTTCAAATTTTCCTCTAAACCCATCCATATCTTAATAACCTTTTCGGGGCCGAAGATTTCTACTGACTCCAACTCTTTAGCGGCCCCTGATTGGGTTAACTCCTCGGGTCGTGGATCTGGAGATCCAACTGTTTCCTCATCATATTCCCTTCCTCCCTTCTTCCAACTATCTTTCTCAACGCATAGGGTCTCTCTTGAGACGGTAGCAAAACAACTCATGGCCGCTTTTTGGCTCCCTCAATTTCTTCTCGGGTACGGAACTTCAACTTCAGGTAATAACATGACATTGCGGCCTTTGTCTTCATCATGAAAGGTCGGCCCATAATAACCCGGTAACTGCTCATACAGTCAACCACTATAAAATCTATCATGATCGTTCGGGTACGTGGGGAAGTTCTAACCGTCATGGCTAACTGTATCATGCCCAATGGGACGACTGTTGCTCCTCTAACCCATATAAGGGTGTCCCGTTCTGGATCATTGTAGCATATTCCACCCTCAGTCCGTCCAGAGCTTCCTTGGAGATTATATCGACCGCGCTCCCCGGATCCACTAAGATCTTATCTACCTGGGCTCCCCTATCACCGCCTTAATAATTAGTGCATCGTCATGTGGAAAACTCACCCCATGGGAATCCTCGTCGGTGAACATTATAGGGACCGACCGACCTATTTGCGCGCTCGGGGCCTGCCCCATCGATAAACTTCCGACCCTCAAAGCCTGTTGTAATTCTTTCTTGACCGGTTCGAGTTTCCAGTCAGTGTCTTTCCACCAGCGATGTTATACATTTGTCTAGGTCCCTGACGCTGTCGAGTCGTCATGGCGCCCTGGTCGATATAATCATTCAGATATCCGTTTTGTGCCAAGTTTTCCACTTGCTCCCGAAGATCCCTACAACCTTCCGTCTTGTGCCCCCTCATATTATGGTGCACGTAATAGAATTTCTCATTCTTCCTCTCCGCTGGATACTTCCTCAAATTCGGCTCCATTAAGAGGCCATTTCCTTGGACTTCCCTGAAGATCTGAGCCAATGGTTTGTTCAAAGGTGTGTAACATGTCCCTTCGGCCACATGATTTACTTGTATCTGAGCTCTTCTCTCTTGTGGATATTATTGGGAGGAACCGACTTAAACTCCCTCTGTCTCGGAGGGGGATTCCTCAACTCTCTATCCGGCCTCCGCGGTATCTCCGACCTCGACACATTTTTCTTTTCAACCCATCCCTTCCGGGCGGTCTTTTCCTCTTCCTCCATCAAAATAAACTTCCTAGCCAACTCTAGAGTAGTGGCGTAGTCTGGTATGTCTTGGACCCTCAAGTGAGTCCATAATATCCCGACCTTCAGGGCCCTTTTGAGACTTTCCAAAGCCTCCATCGACTCATAGGCCACGACCTCGAGCACCATGCCGTGGTATCTTACAATAAAGCTATTCAGGGGCTCATCATCCCCATGTTTCATCAGTCTCGACTCTCTCATCGTCTTCTTTGGGACACATGCTCCTTTGAAGTGTCAGATAAAAGACTTCCTAAGTTGAGAGAAACTGCTAATGCTTCCCGGAGTTAGACTTCTAAACCAAAAAATCGCAGGACCACCTAGGGTTAAAAGGAACACCCTGCAGATGGCTTCTCCCATCATTCCATGGACTTCCATTAGCAGGACAAAACTCTCAATGTGAGACTTGGGGTCGGTGTGGCCCATGTATGAGTTTATAGACGACATCGTGAACCGCCTAGGAAATTCTGCCAACAAGATTTCTTCGGTACTTTCATATGATCATCAGTATTGTCATGTTGCCTCCCCCGAGCTTCCTCACGTCTGTTGCCCCGAGCACGACGCGTGTCATGGCTGGATACTTCTTGATCCCCTCTCTTATGTCTTATATCTTCTCACTGCTTAGAACATGGGCTATTATTTGAAGACTCTGGCGTTCGCCTCTCTTCTTCTTCCCCACACACTCTTTCCGCCGGCGAGGGTCTCGCTATCACCACCGACCTCACCCTCTGGGGAACTTTCCTCCTGGGTTCATCATCACCACTTAGGTCTACAACCCTTTTTTCCTTCCGTTATCTCATTCCTCCTCCGACTTGGACCAGCCTCCAACCTTTCATTATTTTCTTTTTCGAGCCTTTCCAGCTTCTCCAACATGGCCTTTATGAGGGTCTGGTTCTCCTCCCTATCCTTCCGCATGTTTTCCTCAATTTTTCCATCCACTTTGTTGTTGAACTCTCCGATGATCTATGGTTCCCATCTTCCGTCATCGTCCTACCACGCTAGTTGCTTTTTGTTCTTTCTCTACAGACGGTGCCAACTATTGACGGGTGATTTTCAACCTATGGGTAGTTTCGAGAAAAACCTCTCGAGATAATCCTCCTTCAACCTCAAATTTGTTTGGTTATGGGGAGACCAAAGGCAAATTCGGCAAAAGACAAGACAAACACAAAAAATCGAACAGAGAGCGTTTAACGTGGTTCGGCAGATCTAGTCTGACCTACATCCACGGGCACAAAGTGGGGTGTGGGTTCGTTTTATTTCCAAACCAAGCTCGGCCGACCTGTTTCAGCGAAGGTCTAATGAAACCGAGCAGTTTTTTCTCTTTCAATACGTCTTACAAGTGATTCTCAAATGGAAGATTTTCTAACCCTTACAAATGTGATCAACCTCCCCTTATATACTAATGGATACACAACACTGTTTCCATATCGTTTTATGTCGGCTCTACAGTTCTGCGGATTTCTGGTGATTTGACAGGTTCTCTTTCCCAATCTGCCATCGTCGAAAGCAAAGTCTACCTTCTGATTTCCTGTCACATCACGCCGTAAAAGTACATTGTCACGCCTTTTCATTAATGATGACAGCCTGTTAGATTTCGAATGCGAAAGTTGATTTTGGAGGGAAAAGTTAAACCATTCTGATCCTACGTCGGTCTTTAAGGGGTCGGCAAAGCGACCTGCCGAGCTTCCAAAATTGTTTCCGCCTTGACCCGAAATACCCGAACTCATCAACTTGTTTCAGAAGGTGAGTTAACATCAATCCGAGCTTCCGATCTAATGTGGTCGACAGCGGTCCTGATGTTATCGGTCTCTAAAGTATGTACCGTGTTGCATCATCTGGTCGGTCATACCCAAGGAACTGGACCCGAGCTTCACGCCGGATCGGAAAACGACATATACCCTTCTGACCCTTGGTTCTCCGGATGAGGGGAATTTCCTCCTTTGCACTTACCGAACTGTTCAAAAACCTTAGCCGCAGTAATCCCCATCAATAATAACAAAACACAATGTCATTTAAATTATATTAAAAAAAAGACTTGAGATTGAATTAAACAAATACGTTGGCAATTGAAGAACTGAATCATACCTCACCACACAGTATAAAGTACAGATAGAATGTGCAGGCCAACGACCAATTATTACAAC
Source organism: Zanthoxylum bungeanum (assembly GCA_019454045.1). Classification (NCBI taxonomy): domain Eukaryota; kingdom Viridiplantae; phylum Streptophyta; class Magnoliopsida; order Sapindales; family Rutaceae; genus Zanthoxylum; species Zanthoxylum bungeanum. The sequence goes on from SKCR01049255.1 coordinate 57,924, forward strand.
TGAATTTGCAATCAAAATGATGAAAAATATGTGTGACTAAACAACTCATTATTTCATTTTATGCATGAATGGCTTCATTCATATCACTAATACACAAGAATATGATGAACACATACAATATACATAAATTCAATTACAAAATTTCAAATTCCTCAATTCATCATGTTTAGAGCATATGGGCATGTTCATGTATGTATGTGCCCACAATAAGGCCTACGTGGGATAATTCAAGAAGTGCAAAATGAATAAATGAATAAATAAATAAAAATTATCAAACCTTTAAGCAAGCCAAGGATGAAAAGGAGAAAGAAGTAGGGCAAAAAGGAGATAAAACTCCAAAATTTTTCCAAAAATCCTTCTGGGACCTTCATGATACTGCTTTTGCCTGAAAATTTCAGAAGAGGAGATGGTCGAAATGGGAAGATGAGTACAATTTTGAAGCACTGTTCATGGTGCAAGGAAAAGAGTTATTTTTTATTTTTGGTTACAGCAGCTGATGTATGCTAATAAAGAAAAAGTAAAGTACAAACACAGAAGACAGTTCGGATGGCAGTTTGTAAATTTGATGAGGGCAAATATGGGTTACGTGGCGACATATGGTAAAAAGAGAGGACACATGTAAGCCATCCAGAATCAAGATGGCGGGCATGCGTAACTTTTAATCAGGCAGGAGTGGCAACCTCCACCATCAGGCTTTATAAAATTCAAAGTAGATGCGACGATGAATTTTGACAAGCAAATGGTGGGACCGTGACTGGTGATGAGAGATAGTAATAAATCAATTATTGGTGCATGAACTAAAGTGATACCCTTCTCCGAGGATATTGAAGAGGCAGAAACTGAAGCTATCTTGTTTGGTATCCATGGAGCCAAGTCAACGAAATTTTTGAGTTTCATTATTGAATCGAATGCCAAAAATATCATTAACTTAGTTCTTGGAACTCTTTCAACAGCTAAAGAAATCGAATGGATTATTCAAGAGATTAAGGAAGTCGGTGCTCTATTGGGTTCTTGTCTTTTTCTTTTTAATTCAAGATGTAACAATTTAGTTGCGCACAATCTCGCTAAAATGGCTTGTAACCTTAATATTACTGGTTTTTGAAGGGAGCACTTCCCTTCTCAAATCAGCAGTATTCTTGCTAATTTTCAATGATCAGGTGTGGTTTCTTTTCAAAAAAAAAACCCACCTACGCTATTGTGATCAATGATTTGTGGAAGGAATTTTACATAAAAGCATAAAATAATCTGTAGTAATTAAGGGAAAGCTATAAACATTAAGTCGGGTAATGCTTACTAAATAAATTCATTGGGTTTGGTGTTGGGTTTTATATTATAGTCCCATGATCAAATTAAGCTATGAAAACATGTGAATACATCAAAGTAAAGTTGCGGAATACTCACTTTGATCGGCTTTTGCGATGCGACGAACACAAAAATTCTCCTTGAAGCTCTCGGCCAAGGTCCTTCCTTTATGCTCCATGGTTGTCCTCCAAGCTCCAAGTTTTAAGTGTGATTCCATGCTCATGAATGGGTTTCCCTATCACCTTTGTATGACCCACTTGGAAATTTTACCACAAAATTCCCTTAAGCTTCTTGCATCTCTCGGCCAAGCCAAGAATTTTGGTAGAAAAATGGCACAATGTCGTGAGTGTTGGAGAGAAAGAGATGAAGATGAGTTGTGTTGTAATGTTTTGGTTTTTGATTTTCAAAAAACAAATACCAATTCACACTTTTCCAAAAAAGTACAAGGCTTTTAAAGTCTTTCAACCACTTACATCAATCAATGATGACAAGTATCAAATCACTCAAAGTGATGTGACTTCCATCACTTGATTGACTAATGATGTGACGCGTGATGTGACTTGTGGGCCCCACTTGATTCGAAATACGAGTGGGCCCGCAAACACTCCCGGGCTCGGGTTCGCTAATTTTGAATTAACGAATTTTCCGTTGCAACGTAATTAAATCAAATTTAATTAAATAATTATGCATAGCAAAATTACTATTTACGTCGCTAACGAATTAATTCTAAATTAACTCGTTCGCCCGAATTAAAGTCTAATTTTAATTCCGCGTCGAAATCCAATTTCATTTAATATATCAAATATATTATTTTATCGATTAATTCCAAATTAATCGTTCTCTCTTTTTAAATAATATTTTATCCTAGATAAAATATCTCCGTAATTAATCCTAGATTAATTTTCTCTCTCTATTAATTAATCTTAGATTAATAATGTGCGAGTCATACGTCATCGGTGAATCTTCGGGAAGCGACCCATGAGATCCCCAGATATGTTGGTAGTAAATCCGGTCGTCGGACTATCCGAACACGTACGTACCTAGTACTACGTTTTTACCGATTTACAAGACATGGTTGGCTTCTAGCAAAGCACCGTGCCTACCCAATTCTCCAGAAATATTCTTAAAGGAATATCTAATCTATATCAGGCGTAGTATACGAAGTATTGCATATTTCGATCCAGTATCGAATGTCACATGCTAGGCCTGGGGCTGGAATTGTGTCTGCCCCGTACGAAGCACATATCAGATCTCTGGTAACTAGTCTCTATAATCGGATAACTATGACCTTGTAATATTATCCCGATAACTGCTGTATATAAGAGCACCAGTTCTGTATCCTACGTGATCATCATCTCCACTATGACTGGAGTGATACTTCCATCTTGACATCACACCCAATACACTACGATTCTCAATATACCCAGAAGAGGCGTACACAGAACTTGTTAAAGCCCTAGATGACCAAAACCAGAGTATATTGATTGTCACAAGTATTAGCGGTGAAAGTCTCAGGTTAAGACCAAATACACCTACCCTAATTCGGACTCCCATAGACACACAGTCATACTACCAATGGGATTCTGAGGGGTCTATCCAGAGTGAAGCTGTTTCCGTACCATCGGTAAACACAACCTCCTATTACACTTGCATGAGTATCCAATACCCAAATATATGAGAACTATGACGTTATGCTCCCATAACACGCACAAGTGCAATACTAGTCTATTCCGTATAATCGATGTCCAATCTCGATAATACTCCGACTAGGGATGTTTTAATGATTAAACCTTCATGGATTGATACTGTCTCATATCTTATCAATCCGGAACTAATCATATGGACTTTTATCATTTATATATCCCGGTAATCTAATTACAAATGATAATAGAGCAATTTCATTTGTCACATAGTTGATTTGTACAACAACACCATGTTATGTACAAATAATGATGATATGGGTCATAATTGTCCAACAATCTCCCACTTGGCCTATAGCCAATCACTCAAATGTCATACACTTGAACTATGTACGGGTCGCTCAAACTTCTGCTGAGAAATTACTTTCGTCAGTGGATTTGTAAGGTTATCATCTGATGCGATTTATTCGATCATCACATCGCCACGATATATGATCTGAATGAATCAGATGAATAGTTGAAGTATATACTCGGATCGTTGATGAGACCATTAATTCTTTAGCCTGTGTTGTAGCCTAGCTCAGCTGCTAACAGAACTACTCCTAATCCAATTAGGATTATATAGATCCAAAGTGCTTCCATTGCTGCCTCAGCTGCAGTAATATTCCGCTTTTGTTGTTTATTCAGCAACAATATCTTGCATGGAAGATTTCCAGCTCATTGTTCCGTTATTCAAACTATATAGTACCTTTATTGTGACTTACAGTCGTTATTATCAGTTACGAAACTTGCAGCAATGAACCCGGTCACTTCAAGTTCTCCTTCTCCATAGCTTAAGAAAGCATCCTTAGATCATCTAAGATACTTAAGGATGTTCTTAACATCAATCTAGTGACTATCACTTGGATTGGCCTGATTGTGACTCCATATGCTCAAAGCATATGAGACACCAGGTCGCGTACATATCTTTCAATGTACGAGTTCTCAGAGAGTGCCAACAACTTTTAGATCTATCCCAATAAATCCTTATTCCTAGAATAAAGGTTGTCTCTCCCAAGAATTCTACGGAGAATTTTCATGAAAGCCAAGCTTTCACCGATTGTATTATGGGAATATCATTTCCAAGAAATGACATATCATCATTATTTAGGACAATCATTGTCAGTGTGCTCCCACTAACCTTCTTATATACACAATAATCCTTTTCGTTTTGAATTAAATCATATACCATTATGATTACATCAAAACGCTGGTTCCAAGAACGCAATGCTTGCTTCAATCCATAAATGGATCGAATTAACTTGCAAACCTTGTTTGCTTGTTTTGGTAAGATAAAATCGTCAGGATGTTGTAAATATCCTCCAAAAGGTTTCCGTTTAAGGAAAACGATTTTGACGTTCAGCTGCCATATTTCATAAATGAAACATGCAGCATCAGCAAGCATTATCCAAATGGATTTAACCATGGCAACGAGTAAAAGGTTTCGTCATAATCGACACAATATTGATAACGATACCTTTTCACTACAAGTCTAGCTTTGTACGTTGGTATGTTGCCATCCATGTAGTTCTTCCTTGAAGACTAATATAGTACCAATAGGCACAATGCCTTCCGGTACTACAACTAGTGTCCAAACTTAGTTGGTATACATGGAATCCATTTCGAACATCATGGCAATTTGCCATAATATGAAGTTGATACCTTGTATCACTTCCTCATACGTAGTTAGTTCATTTTCCTCAATAAGATTGACATCTACTTGAGGCGAGATCAGAAACCCATACCTCCCAAGTTGTTTTCTGACTCTCTCCGACTTACGCGGTTCTTGTGTATTCGAAGATTGTGGTACAGTTTCATCCTTGATGAACTGTTTGTGTTCCATTAAGGAATCAGTGCCTTGAATAGTATTACTCTGATTTTCATCGAGTTTTACTTTCTTCCCACTTACCACTGCATATAGGTATTCCTCTTAGGAAAACCGCATGGCAAGCAACAATTCATTGTTCTCTTGTGAGTTGTATAAGTACTATACTTTGGTTATCCTAGGATAACCTACAAATTAGGCACTTATCCGATTTGGGTTTTAGTTTGGTATCATCCAAACATATGCCTAGCATTCCCAAATCTACAGGAATGAGAAAACCCGGTTTCTTTCCTGTTCAGATCTAATATGAAATCTGTCAAACATATTTTTATGGAACCTTATTCAAAATAAGTTTTGCACTGTTTAATGTGTATCCCTTGAAGGAAAATGGCAGCTCAGAGCAACTCATGATTAACCTTACTATGTCCAACAAGGTTCAGTTTCTCAGTTCGGACACACCGTCAATTGAGGTGTTCCGGGAGGAGTCCACTTTGAAAGAATACTATACTCTTTCAAGTAATCGAGAAACTTATTGCTTAAGTATTTTCCATCACAGTCCAATCGTGATGTTTAATACTTTAGCCGATCTATCTGTCTACTTCGTGTCGAAACTCTTTGATTTTATCAAAAGTTTCTGATTCGTGTTCCAACAGAAACACATAACCATAACGTGATGCCACATCCATAAAGGTTACGAAGTGTTCATATCCACCTCTAGCCTAGCTAGATATGGGCCCACTTACGCCACTATGAACGATGGCTAACAGATCGGTGGCCTTTACACTTTTACCAAGTAAAAGGTGTATTAGGCACTTTGCCTAATAAACTAGATTCGTAGACATTATTTGAATAGAATCAAATCTGTCCTGGTACCCACTCTTCGAAAGTGTGGATATACGAGTCTTGTTTAATGTGTCCCAGACAACAATGCCACAAATACGTCTCAACTGATTAATTCAGTTTTAGCTATTTGTTTGTCATGTCATATGTTTGAGATTCATTTATATTCTAAATATAAATATTGTTATTCACATCTAATGTGATTATCTCAATATCATCTTTATAAAATAAAACATTTTAGTGTTCTAGAATATAAAGGTATACCCGCAACGAGTTATACTCTGATATAGAGATAATGTTTCTAGTCAAACTAGTTATATTATAACAGTTTCCTAATTTAAGTACACACCCAAAGGGTAGTTCCTAAACTTAGGTTTCTACGGTTAAAATAGCGACTGTTGTCCCGTTTCCGATTTGTAGATAAATCTCAACTGAAGTCAGTATCCTGCTAATCAGCAGATTCTGCACATCAGTACATATCTTTATGTACAATACTTAGTATCAAAATCCAATTTTGAAACTAATAGTGAACATGTTTATGACAAACATACTTGAAGCCGGAGCCTTGCCCCTCTTCACTTCCTTCACGTCTGCCTTGTCCATACGGCAGTCACGCTTCCAGTGACCCCGTTTGCCACTATTTAGGCAGACATCTTGGAATATGTCTTTTGTCTTCCTAGAAGACTGTGATGATTTTGCCTTTGCCTTTTTTAGAAGCTCTTGCTTTGCTTCATTGAGCATAGCCATCAACTCTCCAAGATTTTTCTCATGGTAATATACTTTTATATTTCTTAAGACTTAATAAGTAAACCTTTATATTTCTTAAACTATAAAATAACCCCTTATAAACCGGTGATATTGGAATTCATCACAACCTCAGATAACGGCTTAGCTACGACACATATTTACAACTAGTAAAAGCTTAAAAATAAAAGACATAAAGTAAAGTGCTTTGAAAAGTAAATGTTGAAAATTAAAAAGGTAAAATTACAATAAAAGAAAATGCTAGGGTTAAAAGACCGACTTCTATTACTACTAATTTAGATATCTCCCTTAATATAATATATTAACTTGTGTGATATTACCAACCAACCATATAGGCGGTAACTTGGTTAAGTCAAATTAATATTTAATTACCAACCGACCAATATGGCGGTATCCTCGTTAAGTCAGGTTTTAAATAGTTACTATATTATAATTAAAGGAGATTAATCTAAATAGCAATAATAAAAGCTTTACCTTTTACCCCGGCATGGGGGGAGTTACCTCATCATTGCGTAAAAGTAAAAACTGAAAAAGTAAAGAAAAGTAAGTACTGTGTGTAAAAGTAAATAAATTTAATTACAAAACTGAAATTAAATAAACAAGATACAATCCTCTAGTATTCTCAAGGAATTACAGAGAGAAAAGTATGAATCCAAACTGAAATTTCGAGCTGAATTTATAGGCGTCGATAGGCTTGGCGAGTCGCGATGCGCAGTGATTTGTGGCATGGAACGCGGATCTACTAACGCGTGGCAAGGCGGCACGGCAGCTGAATGATTGTGCTGACATGGCAATGACATGGCGATGTGGATTGTCAACAGCATGTGATGATGACACGTGTCCCGGCACACGTTAGCACAACGTATTTTAGCAAATGGTGCACGTTAGTATGATGCATTTTAGCAAACTTCTTTGATTGTGACACGTGTTCTGGCGCACGTTAGCAGGCTTCGGTGTACATTAGCGGTCGTGACGCGCCAAATGACAGGTTTATCCTTTTTGTATGTTTTTCACTGTTTTGACCCCAAATCACCTCCAAAGAGTCCTAAAACTTTATTTATATACAAAATAACACAAAACACGTCAAAATATTCACAAAACTCAAGAAACTATACAAAATATTAGGTCAAATGAGTGGGAAATAGTGATATATTTACCACTCATCACACCCTCAAACCTAACATTTTGCTAGTCTTCAACCAAAACAACAAGATAAAATAACATAAACATCTTTAAAATAAAATTAAACTAAGCCACTTTCGTAGGGATCACGGTAGCATTTAGCGTATGCAACAAGCCTTTAAACCCCTAGGTGTCTTTAGTGGACGAGTTGTAGTCTCGTGAGGGCTTACAGCAACGATACCCACAAACGTTTGATAAAAGTAAAAAGATAGTAAAACTGATGCACACAAAAGAAAAAAGACAAGAGAAAATAGAATAAATAAGTTAGTGATCAAACAGGTGAAACTTATTATCCAAGTTAATAGTTGTTCTCTTTCTTTCTAAATTATCGAATAAGTAAATTCTCCGATTATTTTTACCATTCTCCATATACACAGCTAACAAAATATTAATCAACTCATTTTGCCCACAATAGTCACAAGTGTAGTTGAAAAGAGAGTAATATTTTTGTCCTAAAGTTATATCAGAATTCACACATTTTTAGCAATGGAATATTTTTCTGATTTTTCTAATTTTTGTTATTTATATACAATATCTTCCATCCATGTAGCGAGCTTTGGACCAGTGACTCCCAAACCAGTTGGCTTTAGGGTACTAGGTGTTAAGACACCCCTACAGACTTAATTACTCAGACTTCAGATATATATATATATTTATATTTTGCAACATCTTTGATCCATGTAGCGAGCTTTGTGCCAGTGACTCCTAAACCAGTTGGTTTTAGGGCACTAAGTGTTAAAACACCCCTACAGACTTAATAACTCGGATCTCGGATGTTTTTTTTATCCCATCGCTTTTTTAGATGCTTCCTCCAATTAAACTAGAGCACTGAATATTACAAACTCGTCAATTACAAATTATGTCTGTATGTTACCATGTATGTTGATAATACTTGTTAACTGAGCATATGAAGATCCATTTTAGTCAGTTTTAAGGAGAATTCACAAATTAAATAATTCAAAATGAAATAAACAAAAATTAATTTGTTCCGAAGTAGGTTGAGATACGTCTCAGGAGTAGAAATTCCTTACTCGGCTATCTCTTACACCAATTTCACCTGATTAATCAAGGTAAAACACAAAATATATATTTTTTTTAATTTTTGTAAAATTTTTCAATTTTTTTTTTGAATTTTTCAAAAATTTTAGACTAAAAACACAAGATATAAACAAGATACTAATCAACTATTCCCCTCCCCCAAACCTAAATGAGACATTGTCCCCAATGTCTTAAAAAGTAGAAGAAGAGTTTAGAAGATAGTACCTGGTTAGTAGAAATTCTACATCTAGAAAGAAAATTAAAGGTTGAGATCTAGATTTATTCGATGCTTCTTACCACGATCATCATCGGACCATTTTATCTTGGAAAGGATAAGGTCAATTTATGGTTCAAAAGCTAAGATTTGGTCAATTAAATCTGGGGTAGTTCTGGCAGTAAAGAGAAGTTCTTTCAGAGGTTTTGTCACGAATCCATTTCTCTGGGCATCATCAAGAAACACACAAAGAAAATCATAAAATCCATCAGCGTTAAACAATCCAATCGGTTTATGATGTTTGTTCAAGTTCGCCCACGATAGTACTGTAAAAATTTCCTCCATCGTGCCCAAGCCACATGGCAAAGCAATAAAAGTATCAGCACGGTTAATCATTTCTACCAGTCGTTCAGACATACCTGACACGATCAGTTCCTCTTCATTTAATGGTCCTATCAGATTTGCTTCAGCCAGGGTTTTGGGATGATTCCCAGAACTTGACTGCCTCTTTCCTGTACGACCTTTGAAACGATCCCCATGAATCCAAGATTGCCACCTCCATATACTAAGTGCATATTTCTTTCAGCTAAGACTCGACCCAAATCTTGTGCTGCCGCTACGTATTGTGGTTTAATACCAACACTAGTACCACAAAACACACAAATGTTTTCAACTCGTCTTCTTGAAGTGGCTTCCATATTTTATGTGTTTCTTTCTCAGCTCTGGATGCCTTCAAGAGTGCAATGATGAGTTGAATTTATAGAACCTGAAAAGGGTGAGTAATAATAGCACTAGTATCTTCCAAAGGACGTTTGTTAGATATACAATAAAATAAATCGTTAAAGTTCAAAAGTCTGGATCCTGTCGGAGAAAATAAAAGAAACAAATCACAATTATTAGTAAAAGACAAAGAAAATAATATTTACAGAAAGTAACGGCTTGAATGACGTCTATGCATCAGGGACAAGCTTCTCATCCAATTTTCTTATAAATTGGCAAACATGGTCTTTTTGAGTCAGATTCCCGAGACTATACTGTTGTCTTTCTTTTTGGAATTGTGTATATAACATGTGAATTTCATGATACACACATCCACTGGGATGCGTCTCAAGAGTCTTAGATATGTCATCCAAAGACTCCTTACTCAAGCCATCCCTAATGAATTTAATCTTATCTTCACGATTATCAGACAACATTCCTAAAGAACGACAACAAGTATTACAAAACATACGAGCACATTTATAGCAAACACTCATTCTTTTAGCTCTTCTCTTTTTAGCATAGGTGCTTCTACCTAAACCAGGCAGATGTGAAATAAAAGAGTCAGAAGACTCACCTGCCAATCGGACCCGTGCTTCAATAATCCAACGAATGTCAGTTGGAATACCTTTGATCATCAGTAGCCTCATTCGTTCCAAGCGAGCTTTGTAGACTTTCATTAGAGAGTTTTGAGGGAGAGAAGTAAATTACTTGTGAATATTTACGAGAACTTCTTCCATCTTGAAATGACTTATTCTGCAAAAACTAAACACACAAAAATCAAACACACCAAATCTAAATATATACACAAATTGCTTGGGTTGCCTCCCAGCTAGCGTTAAGTTTAACGTCATCAGCTAGACATGACTGCCCGAATGTTTGGCTGGATCTGAAAGTGTGACACTTTCTTTTTGTCGCTCAATTGATTCTCCTAAGTAGTGCTCGACACTTTTATTTTTTAACCTTGAATGTTTTGTTGGAGTTAGGGTCATGTAACTCAACAGCTCTATCTGGTAAAACCTTGGTGATTCGAAATGGACCTGACCACCGTGATTTTGGCTTCCATGGAAAGAGATTCAACCTTAATTTATTTAACAGTACCTTCTGTCATGGTTCCAGTTGTATGCGCACTAACTTCTCATCATGTTTCTTCTTGGCCTTTTCTTTGTACAACTTGGCAGTCTCAAAAAGCTGTATGTGAAATTCCTCCAATTCGTTGAGCTGGTGGAACTGTTTCTCTTCTGTTGCTTGTAGTGAAAGAATTGGCTTCTTCAGTGCACAGTACGCTTTATCTTCAGGCACCACAGGCAATTGACATGCTTTAAGTTTGTTAGTATAACTTTGCATTGTATTGGAGGTCTGGATGGTACTATTATCACATCAAGTCTGAAACATTCCTTCTTCTCGTCATTCGGGAAATTAATGGCTTTGAAAACATTGAATGTTACCTCTTGGTCTTGTACCCTCATGGTTAGTTCTCCTTTTTTTACATCAATAATGGTTCGATCTGCAGCCAAGAATGGTCTCCTGAGGATGATCGGCATGTCTTCGTCTTCCTCCATATCAAGGACAATAAAATATGCTTGGAAAATGAATTTGTCAACTTTGACAAGCACTTCTTCAACTACTCCTCTCGGAAATACGAGCGTTCTATCAGCAAGTTGTAGAGAGACCGAGGTGGGCATTGTTTCTCCAATCTACAGTTTCCTGTAAATAGAAAAAGGCATCAAGTTAACACTTGCACCTAAATCACATAAAGCCTTATTGAAGTCATGTTCTCCTATGGTACAAGGAATAGTGAAACTGCCACGATCTTTCAACTTCGGGGTAGTTTCCTCTGAATGATGGCGCTGCATTCTTCCGTCAATGCTATTGTCTCGTAATCTCCCAAACTCCATTTTCGTGAAAGAATGTCTTTCATGAATTTGACATAGCTGGGCATTTGTTCCAACGCTTCTGCAAATGGAATGTTGATATGCAGCTTTTTGAAGATCTCCAAGAACCGAGAAAACTGCTTGTCTAGTTTATTCTTCTGGAGACGCTGTGGAAAAGGCGGAGGTAGAGTGATCATTTGTTGATCTTTTTCCTTTGCTTCTTTTTCCTACATCTTTGGAACTTCCTCGCTGCTTTCTTTTTGAACTTCTTCAACAGTTGCCTTGACTCCAACATCTTTGTTGATTTCAGTACCGCTTTTTAAAATAATAGCATGACATTGCTCCTTCCCCATGTTCCTTGGATTTGGTTTTGTGTTGCTAGGAAGGCTACTTGGCGTTCTGTAACTCTGAGCATTGGCCAATTGTCCAATTTGATTCTACAGTGCCTTAATAAAAGCAGATTGACTTTGAAACATAGCATCATATTTTTTTAACTGGGCCAGCACTTCTGCTATTCCTGGTTCTTTTTCATGCTCATGGCCTTTGTTTTGTTGTTGGAATCCGGGTGATGGATAGTTCCTTGGCCCTGAATTATTGCTCCATGCGAAATTGGGATGATTCCTCCGCCCTAGGTTGTAGGTGTTGGAATATGGATCGTTCCCCTATCTGTTGAAATTATTGACATAGTTCACCGTCTCTTCTTGTTGGTTGAAAGATTCTGAATCTGGTGCTCCTCCAAATGGTGAATTTGTGGATCCACCATTAACCTTCAAGTTAAGAGTATCCAGATTTTGGCAAATCATATCCAGCTTGGCATTAACTGCAGTGTTGGCTCCAACTTCATAAATTCCAGCAATTCTTTGGATCATGCTCCTTTCTGTTGGCCACATAAAATTATTGTTGGCCATTTATTCAATTAAGTCTCAGGCCTGATCTTCTCCTTTTTCCATTAAAGTGTTGGGGTTTCGGGCGGTAATTCGGGTTAACGCAGCAGATTGCAGAAAATTAAATTTTTCCGATTTTAATTATTTTTATGGGGCAATTAAAATAAACTAATTAATTTCAATTGCTCAATATTTAATAACTGAAATTTTACCAAAAAACCAGAATTTTCCAAAATTACCGTTTTGCCCCCAAAACTTTGAATTTTAATCATTTTAGTCCAAAATTGTCAAATACAATTCTAATTGATTCTAAATCAATTCCAAAATAATTTATTTATGTCTAATACATTAAAATTCAGATTTAAAATTTCAGAAAATATTTTTTCCTTAATTACCGATTGGTCCCTCAATTTTTAAGAATTTACAATTTGGTCATTTATGTTCAAAACATGCCAAAATCAATTCCAAAATTCCCAAATTTAATATACATCTAATATACATTAAATCTTATCACATATATGAAAATCCCCAATTTTGATGATGGTTGGAAACCCTAATCTTATAATTTCATAAATTAATCAATTTAACACCAAAATAATTCAATTCAAAGCTTTAATTCAATTCTTATTACACCAATTCAGTCTCACCAACATGAAATTCCTCATGAACAATTCTAGGTCTAACATAAGTGGCTACTAAACTCTAGAATGGCAAGAATCCATCAATATGGCAAAAAGTGTGCTTTAAAAATAATTTCAAGCAAACTAAAACAATATACATGCTTTCATCTTCTTTCAAGTTCCCAAATCATCAAATCTCAACCATGAAAGAGTAAAGAAAAAAATAAGCTAATCATATTAAAGGCTAGTATGCTAGAAGTATTTTTCATGAAAGAAAAAGTGAAGAAAAGCTTACTAAAATGCTAGATTTTCCAAGTTTCTTCTTCTTTCTCTTCTTTTCTCTTGCTCTTTCTTTTGGTATTTTATTTTAGGGTTCATGAGAAATAATGAAAAAAAAAACAAAAAATGCTTAAATATTTTCCCTCTATGACTGATTTTGAGAGAAGTAATATTGGCCACAATTTTTCTAATTTTGTTTAATAGTTGGATAAATGATTTAATTAACATGTGGTTATAAAACACCAATCTAGTCAATGCTTATCCATAACCAACTAATTAAATCATTCCAAGTGTCACCAATCAAAATTGGACACTTAACACCAATTAAAAGATGACATTTGTCTTATCTAGATAAGAAACAAAGATATTAACTATTTAATTAATTTAATCATTCAACAATTGAATAAATAAATAATTAAAAACAAATATCTTAAAAATATATGTATTATATTTACATTAAATAATCAAAATACATATATTAATTATAAATGTCAAATTTCACAATTCGACATTTCATAAATGGCCAAAAGCATGTATCCTCGTTTAACCGTTAAACGACTTATAAATAATCAGTATTATTTATAAAAGTTTCCCTAGTGCCCAACGATTATATCTCATTAGTGAGACTCTCTAGGTTCAGGCATATCCATAACGAAATCCAATTTCGTGTCCATAATTTACCCACCCGTAAATTATGACGAACACGGATAAAATCTCTGAACCATATAGGTCGAGGTCACGGCATACATATAATCCATTCATCACAAGTATCCAGATTATACCAGAGATATAGATATAAACGTCAAATATCTTCAGGTATAATCCCGTCGACGATTCTATTAGAAATCTCTTAAATAACACTTAGAACTAATTTCTATAGTGTACCACGGACCCATGGGTTTTAATAGATTGCTAATTTGGATACATATGCTCTGTACACAGAACTGACGGATCCTTTCTTGATACGCACATGATATCACGAGGATCAGTCCATACCCAACAAACAGGTGGAGGTCTGATCTAAATAGATCAGTGACGTGACTGCCATCAAAGTGTGGAGGATCTCATATATCCATAGTGGTACCTTAAGTCAGAGCATCACTATGCTCATTCAACCTGAGAAGATTCTTATTGACGTTGGTGTACCATCTATTAAGAATCTTCGGTGAGTCATTCAATGTTTATCCGATATAAACACCTACGTGTCTATACGAGTCTCCCGAGACTCACGGTTCATTGAGAAACCATTGGAATCCAACATTCCAATATACGACACGTACCAGTCTCAACGGGTTTACTTACTGATCAAGTAATTGTAAATCTTGACCAGAAACTATTAAAGAATGATACTGTTATGATACCGCTAAATGTCAGTTGCGACGCTTTTACAACTGTATCATAACTAATCACTTTATGGTCATTTACGTCTTTACCATACAATAAAAGAATTTATATTAAAGAAACTGTATATTTTATTCATTAATAAAATATTTACAAAATTATTTACAGTGAAAAATAAAAGAAATTGGCGCTCAGAGCACCAACCCTAACAAAATCTCCCACTTGCTCTAGTGCCAATATCGATTGTATCTAATACCCATCGACTCCACATGCTTATCAAATAACTTCGGAGGTATGGCCTTTGTGAGCGCGTCTGCTACATTATCTTCACTAGGAACTTTGCACACGACAATGTCACCTCACGACACATTCTCTTGAATAATGTGGTACTTTCGTTCCAAATGTTTCGACCTCTGATGCGCCATCGGTTCTTTTGCTTGCACAAGGGCACTAGTATTATCACAGTATAATGGAATCAGATTCTCAATACTTGGGACA
Source organism: Zanthoxylum bungeanum (assembly GCA_019454045.1). NCBI lineage: Eukaryota > Viridiplantae > Streptophyta > Magnoliopsida > Sapindales > Rutaceae > Zanthoxylum > Zanthoxylum bungeanum. The sequence goes on from SKCR01049255.1 coordinate 73,024, forward strand.
ACTCCCAATTCTATGATAAACTTCTTAAGCCAAACAGCTTCTTTTGCAGCTTCAAAAGCAGCAATATATTCCGCCTCTATGGTGGAATCAGTTGTAGACCTCTTTCTGGAACTTTTCCAACAAATTGCACCTCCGTTAAGGGTAAATACGAATCCTGATATAGACTTTCTATCATCGGGATCCGATTGGAAATCAGAATCCGTATACCCATTAACCTGCAGTTCATTTCCTCCATAAATGATAAACTTATCCTTAGTACCTTTAAGATACTTTACGATATGTTTAACGGCCATCCAATTGTCATTTCCTGGATTAGACTGATATCTACTGGTTACACTAACCGCGTAGCTAATATCAGGCCTCGTACATAACATGGCATAAATAATGCTACCCAAACATGAAGTATAATGCTGATTAGACATTCTAATCTTCTCATCTTCTGTTTGTGGACACATCTTCTTCGTAAGATGAATGCCATGTCTGAACGGTATATTTTCCGTCTTACAGTTAGCAAAATTGTACCGTTCTAAGATCTTATCTATGTACGACGATTGGGATAACCCAATAAGCTTCATTTCTCTATCTCTATAGAGTTTTATACCCAAGATATAAGAAGCTTCACCTAGGTCCTTCATGGAGAAATTCTTACAAAGATAAGATTTGATGCCTTGCATCTTTCCTATATCATTCCCAATGATTAGGATGTCATCAACATATAGAACCAAAAAGACTATCATACTCCTACTAGCCTTCTGATACACATAGGATTCTTTTGCATTCTTGAGAAAACTAGACAATTTAATAATCTCATCGAATCGAAGATTCCAACTTCGCGAAGCTTGTTTAAGCCCATAAATGGACTTCTTAAGCTTACAAACCATGCATGGGTTTCGCTGGACACAAAACCCTACGGCTGTTCCATATAGATTTCTTCGTCAAGAAACCCATTAAGAAAAGCTGTTTTGACATCTATTTTCCAAATCTCATAATCATGGTAAGCAGCAATAGACAATAAAATCCTTATAGACTTTAGCATCGCAACTGGCAAAAAAGTTTCATCGTAGTCGAAACCAGGTCGCTACGTGTAACCTTTAGCTACTAGTCGGGCCTTAAAGGTTTCAACATTTTCGTCAGGCCCACGCTTCCTTTTGTAAATCCATTTACTACCAATAGGAACAATTCCCTCAGGAAGCAGAACCAAGTCCCAGACTTGATTCTGATGCATAGAGTCTAACTCTAATTTCATGGCCTCTTGCCACTTCGCGGAGTCGATGTCCAACATCGCTTCTCTATATGTATAAGGATCAGTCTCTTCAACTAAGAGAACATCTAAACTATTTTCTTGTATCAAATACAAGCGTTCAGGAGGTCTAGATACCCTTTGGGACCTACAGAGTGTGTGTGTTGAAGGCCCTTCATCTATTTGAACGTCAGGTTCCTCCACAGGTTTGTTGGTTCCGGGTTGTACTTCATCAAGTTCAACATGTCTATGATTACCTCCTTCATACAAAAATTCTTTCTCAAGAAATTTTACGAAGCGAGCTACGAACACATTTCGATGCTTGGGATCATAGAACAAATATCCTTTCGTATTTGAATGATATCCGACAAACCTAAACTTCTGCCTTCGAGGCAAAAGCTTATCCTGCTAAGCCATCCTGACATAGGCAGGATAGCCCCAAATCTTAACATAATCAAGATTCGGTTTCCTACCGGTCCATATCTCATATGGAGTTATAGGAACAGCCTTGGAAGGAATCTTATTCAAAAGATGTGCAGCACTTAAAAGAGCATAACCCCATAAATAATAGGGTAATTCTGTAAAACTCAACATCGATCGGACCATATCTAATAAAGTCTGATTTCTCCTTCCGGACACTACATTGTGTTGTGGAGTACTCGGAGGAGTATATTGAGCGAGAATCCCAATCTCCTTTAAATAATCGGTGAACTCTCCGCTCATGTATTCACCACCCCGATCAGATCGTAGACATTTAATATATTTATCAGTTTGTTTTTCTACTTCATTTCAGAATTCCTTGAACTTTTGAAAGGTTTCCAATTTTTGTTTCATCAAATAAACATAACCATACCGTGATAGATCATCAGTAAAGGTAACGAAGTAGGAAAAACCACTGTGAGCAGTTTGACTTATGAGACCACATACATCGGAATGTATTAGTTCCAATAAGTCAGTGGCTCGGTGTCCTACACCCAAAAATAGGGCTTTGGTCATCTTACCCCGAATACAAGATTCACAAGTTGGATAAGGTTCAATGGTGAGATACGGTATCAAACCATTCCTAACCAACTGGGTTAGGCGTTTCACGCCTATATGACCCAACCTCATATGCCAAAGTTCAGTATTATTAATGTCAGATACTTTACGTTTATTAATTCCAGCATTAAAGATATCTTGAGTGGTATGCAAAATATAATGACCATGCTCATTTGGACAAACAGGGATCTGAACATTATATCTATCATATAAATATAAAGAACGATTCTTAATATTTACATTATAGTCATCGGTATCTAATACAAAAAGTGATATAATATTCGCTACACATCCAGGTACAAAAAAAATAGTCATGCAACAAAAAGCTCCCACTGGGCAGGGGAATCTCGCATAAGCCCACAGCAACTACATCCAAAGAGTCGCCACTCCCGAACCGCAATTGCATCTCCCTAGATTTCAGTCGTCTACTTTCCTTCAGCACCTGCAACGAATTGCAAATGTGAATTGGACAAGCAGAATCCAAAATCCAACTGGACGACATAGCTTCACAAGCTAAAGAGATATCAATAATGGGAAAAATAAAAGTACCTGAAGTATATGCTTTTTCCTTTCGGATCTGGGCTAGGTAATCAGAACAGTTCCTCTTCCAATGGTCGACCTTGCTGCAGTGGTGGCATTTGTCTTTGGCAGCTCTCTTGGGGTTAGCTATCTTAGCCTGAGGTGGAAGATTTGTACCCTCCTTCTTCTTCCCCTTCTTCTTCTTACCTTTTTTATAAGATTGGGAGGAAGCGGGAATAGCAGTGGGTTTAGAAGGGCGAGTTGGTACTCCTTTCCTCAAATCTTCCTCCACTATCTGTAGCATCTTATGCAACTCTTGGTAAGAACAGTTAATCCCGTTCATGTTGAAATACATCAAAAATTGGCGATCGGACGCCGGTAGAGATCCAAGGATGACACTTCGTCCTAAAGTTTCATTAAGAGGGAAATTATAGCGCCTCAACTGTTTGATCAAATCGGTCAAATGAAGCACATGAGGGCTCACAGCCTGTCCCTCTACCAATCTCGCATGGAACAGTTCCATTGCAATCTTATGAACCGAGACCTGTTCTTGGTTCATAAATGATTCTCTCAACCGCGTCATCATAGTATATGCGTCAGGCAATCCAAAATATTTCCTCTTAAGGTCTGGTCCCAAGGAATTGAGAATATATGATTTGACACGTCTGTCATCATCTCTCCACTTTTGGAGAGTCTCATGTTCCTCTGGTGTAGCATCAGGTGCTATGGCCAGTGGTAATGGACCTTCCAACACATATTATATTTTTTCGAACCCAATAACAATTCTCAGATCCAAATCCCAATCTGTGAAGTTTTCGGCGCCCTTAAGCTTGTTCGTATCAAGCATACAGGCAAAAGGATTAGGAGCAGGTGCCGCCATCGCAAATCTATCATATAGATAGTGAAAAACAGTTAGCAGATATAACAATTTCATAGTAATATAAAACAAACAAAGCATAAATAGATCATGGATTTTTAATCTAAAAATGCCCTCTCCCACTATAACATGCAATATTGTAATCCCCAAACAGAATGCAATCAAACAATTAATCAAATTAAATTTAATAGCGAAAGGTGGATCCCATGAATATATTTCAGCTCACAGCTTTGACATGTTCTCGCCTACGTATATTCATTAGGTAAACAACTGACCGGTGTAATCACACGCGTATAACGCAAGCGCACGTATCGTTCAAGTAGTATAAAAATATCAATCCCACAAGGACTTAATTCCTACTATTGTTACTAATTATTGAATCTATTTATTTACAGGTATCTAATTAAAAGGAGAAGTGATTGATTACTTTTGGTTGGTTGAATGTGGATTTGCTAAATAAATAAATAAAGACACAAAAGAAAATACAAAAGAAAAATAAACAAAAGACACAAAAATCTAGGGTTGTGATTCCACATAATATTATTCTAATGATGAATTGATTCTCTTATATATGTGTAAAAAATTAGTTTGCTAACCTGGAACACGAAGAAATGCAAAAGCCTCTTCTGATGGTCAGATGCAAAGTTCCAATTATGGCTACCCCCGCCCGACAGGTATATTCTTATCATGTAAGTGTAGGTACTGCATTTTTATATATAAGTCCCGATGATGAGTCTCACACGGAGACACTACCTCTTAAATTGTGGAAGTCGCGGGAAACGGACGTCGGAAGGGAAAAGTCAGAAATTGACACCTAGTTGGATTTAATTTGTTTGCTTAAGCATCGGGTTTGCTTGTTGGACCTCTGTTTTAAAACACATCCTTGACCCAAACCCCCGCAAGTCACACACCAAGCCCACACACCAACAAGCCACACACCAAGCCCACCAAAATAAGCCAAGCTCACGCCCAAGAGACCAAACCCCACGCCCATCACCTTCCAAATTAACAAAATCACACATTAAAACACATGCTAAAATCAAGACAAATCACATTCCATAATTAAAAGATACAAATCAAATCTCATCAAACACTTTCCTAATTCAATAAATCATATCCCTAATCAAAAGAGAAGAAATCAAATCAAATTAAATCACATCCCTAATTAAATAGATTTTTCCTTAAGACACACTAATTAAAATATACTCCCATAATTACAAAATCCTTTAACTATGCACAAGGTAAACCCCAACCTTTGCCTACAAAAAGAAGCCTAAACCCAACCTTGAAACCCCCAGCTCATTCTCACGAAAACACAAAGAAAATAACCTAGTGATTCACGCCCAAAGCATCCAATAAACACCCATCTCTGCCATGAACAAGCCCTTCACATTGCCTCACTCATGGACCCCCCCTGACCAGCCACTCAATCCACGTAAATCAAACCCTCACGCCAAGACACGTGAACCATGCAGCCTACAAATTAGCCCTCATTCACGCCAAGCCACGTGAACCATGCAGCATACAAAATTAACCCTCAAATTCACGTCCCTGACCAGCAAGCCATCACGCCTCAGCCTGCCTTCAATGCTCACGTTCCCCTCATCCAGCCTGCCTTCAACACGCTAATAACAGCCTTCAAATCAGCCCCAAAAAACCCCCGCAAACTACCCAGTCCTTTGCTGCATAAAACCCCACAAACTGTCGAGTCAAAAACCCCACAGAACTGCCCAGTCTATTACCGCACAAAACCCCGCAAACTGCCCTGAAAACACAGGCCATGACCACCGAAAATACCCCCTGAAACAGTCCAGAATACCCCGTAAAATTGCACCCAGAAACTGCCTTATATCACCTAAAAACAGTCCTTAATTATCGCGAAACAGTAACCAAAAAACATAATAAAAAAACAGCAGCGAAACGAAGTAAAATAGCAACCCGAGCAGCAAGGCAACAAAGAGAAACAATGAACCAGTGAACCAGAGGAGTTACGGAGCATCAACCCTTCCGACAACTGTGTATCGCACTTCCAAGAGACGACTTAAGAGGTTAGACTTGAGGGCACCTTTTTTATTTATTCTCCTTCCTTTTTATTTATTTTCTTACTTTATTTCGCATGAGTATTGTAGATTGGTGTATGATATGACTTTCAGATGAATGGAATATGTGTTCTCTCTTGCGGAATATCGGATGGAAACCCGGACGTAAATTCCGTAGTCGAATCCTGAATGGACGGTAGTGCGATCTGCACTCGGGATACAATGCCACGTACCGTTTGAGAGACACAAATATTTCGTTTCATCCAATCTCATGTTTATTCTTGATTTAATCATTTAGTATGTTATTTTCCTTTATGCATGATTTAGTTGTTTAGTATGTTCTTTTTTATGCATGATTTAGGTGTTTATGTGATTTTATGCATGATTTAGGTGTTTATGTGATTAGAGGTATCGTTTTTTTTAGTGATTCTATTCGAACGCGTTATACAATGCCACGTAACGTATGCATTCTACCTCGTCTCGTTCGAATGTGTTATCAAACGCTACTCGAACGCATACATTTTGTTTACCGTTCGAACGCGTTATCAAACGCTACTCGAACGCGTGCATTCTGTTTACCGTTCAAACGCGTTTATGAACGCTACACAAATGTGCACGCACTGGACATGTCCATTCATCATATTTTATGCATGTTTGTTTCCATAGTTATTCTTTCCCTATCATATGTTTAGTTAGCTCTTTTAATATTTATGCTTTTACCGTTATTGTTTATTTATCTTTCCGTATTTATTTATTTAATATGCTCATGAAATTGTGTGTTTACCGTTATTTCGACTTACTTGTATGCATGCAAACTTAGATATAGGTAGTATGCAAACTTAGATGTAGGTCGTTGTTGCATAGACTTGGTTAGATTATTGCACAAATCCATTCATTACAAGTTGCATAAGTAAGGGACCATTCCGAACCCAACGGTTTGAGGTCTTCCCTTGTGAGGGGTGAGTGCGGCCTTAAATCATTTTCCCAGTTCACATTGGGTGGCGACTCCATGTTATTTCTCCAGTTTAGTTCCCCCGTGGGCTACTTCGTACTCCCGACTAGGCCGCGAGCCTAGAACAGCGTCGCCAATTTCTGTGTCCTACAGTCTGGCGACTCCACTAGGGATAGAGAATCTACCCCGAAATAATGCCTTGTAATGTTTGTGATTTGTGCTTTAATTAATCGTGTCTGCCGTGGGTTGAAAAGGGTTAATCAAAGGCACTATTAGAGCTAGGTAATGGTTTGGTGTCTTCCTTCATTCACTACCTTTCTATAAGGAAAAACTGTGAAGGCATCTAGATAATCATTACCCTCAGCTCACTGTGACAGACTAATTTGGAGGACTTGTTGTTTATTCCTGTCACCAAGGCGATAAGAGCCTAAGAGGCTTGGGTATTTAAGAGAGTTCGCTCCACCCCCCCTATGGGGAATCTTCAATGGGAAATTCATTTGACAGTCAGTCACACACCGTAACTCGTTGGCACGTACCTTAAGGTATAAAAAATGTGCGCTCACTTGGTCGCTCAAACCCTTGAGTGGGGAGTCCTAGTTGTGGGAAATCCTTCGCCGACGGGAGCCTTTTTCTACTCTCCTATAAACCCGCATATGAACCATAGTCATATATCTCATCGAAGTTTCCCCTTTATGCTTTTGATAAACACATGCATATTATATCTCATGCATCGCACGCATTTCATGTATCTCATGCATACACGCATCATGTTAACCATGTGTCTTAAAAGCCATCATAGATATCCGTTGGGTTAGAGAAAAAAAAAGATTTGTCAAGAAGAGTTTAGCAAACATGTATGTCGGGGAAAAGGAAACCGAGGAACGGAAAAATATACGACAAGTATAGAAAGACCATTGTGAAAAAAAATGAATGAAAAAAAAAATTGATTGTTTGTTTTAGTCCTTAATAGTTAGGCATAAGTCCAATGATGAAATCGTTTGCTTTAGGGTGAAACCTTAGAAACAATAAGTGCGAGATGTACTCTCATCCGATATTTTGAGTAGTTGATCTTGGCTAGACTCGCGAGCACTTATTTATAGGATCTTAGCAGTGGAAGCCTGAGTAGTCGGTGAGATGACTAGTTGAAGAGATGGCGGATCGGTGAATAATTGTTTGCCTAGATGTTCATCCCGGTTTACTTATGTTATGATATATGATATGATTGGAAATGAAGAAAAAGTCTTTGAAAAGAAAAGGAAAAAAAATAGACCACCTATTATCGATAAGCGTGAAGCTACCCATGGGCGAGTATTAGGACCACCATGAGGAGAAATGCTACCTTAAAGGGTAGGTGTGTCGGAAAAAAAAAAAAAAGAAAGAAAAAAGAGAGAAAAAGAAGAAGAAAAAAAAATAAAAAGAAAAGAAAGAGAAAAAAAAAAGAAAAAGAAAAAGAAAAAAAAAAGAAAAAGAAAAAGAAAAACCATATCATGTTGAGTATGAGGAAGTAAGAACAGTGTATGGTCAAGACATCTAGGTTGATTTGACCCATTGATTCCAATTCTTCGAGACAAAATCATCGAGTTGGCTTACTTAAGGATTAAGCCGCAAAAGAGCCTTGGCACACACACACACTAGGAGTCTAGTTCAGATCACTCATGCAGACGATCAGATTTGAGTATATTAAGTACTTTGAAGGTTCTTTGGGTTCGACGCGAAGCATCCGTTGAGGACAAAAATATGTTTAGCTATCAGGACTATCTCATGAGAGGCAATACATCATGTTGATATACAACATCACATCAGTGTCAGTTTGGGGGCCAGGCCCACATCAGTATCAGTTTGGGGGCGAGGCCCACATTAGTATCAGTTTGGGGGCGAGGGGGGCGAGGGGGGCGAGGCCCACATCAGTATCAGTTTGGGGGTGAGGCCCACATCAGTATCATTTTGGGGGTGAGGCCCACATCAGTATCAATTTTTGGATGAGTCCCAGGGTTGAGGCCCATATCAGCATCGGTATCAGTTTTGGGGATGAGTCACAGGGTCGAGGCCCAGATCATTAGCAGTTTTGGAACGACACATCACATGATCTACTTTGGCCGAGTGCAAGCAATGAAGAGTAAAAAGCTAAATCGAGTCTGGGAGCGACCAGTCAACCACCCCGCGAATAAGGGTTTTATCGAGAACTTGAGCAATAAGACTAAAGGAAACTGAGCAATCACCAAGAGAGAATCGACAGAAAGGAACTATGAGCAGGCCCAGGGGGCGACCAAAGACTTTTGCAGGCAAATGGCACCAAGGAGCACAAGGAAGGCCTAACCCAACGGAATAGGAAACATATCCATGCATACATGCATACATATCAAATACATACAATTTTTGTTTTGTATTCGCAGGTTTGTAGCGGAAAACACCATCTCATCAAGTAACGGTTCAAAAATGGGCCACATTCTCGCACAGCACAGTTCGGAAATGGACCACAACAGATGCCGAAAATGGCGCTCCAAAAATGGAGCACACACAACAGACGTCGAAAATAGCGCTCCAAAATGGAGTACACACAACAAATGCCGAAAATGACGCTCCAAAATGGAGCACACACAACAAGATGTCGAAAATGGCGCTCCAAAATGGAGCACACACGACAGATGCCGAAAATGGCACTTCGAAAATGGAGCACACACAACAGATGCCGAAAATGGCGCTCCAAAATGGAACACGCACAACAGATGCAGAAAATGGTGCTCCAAAAATGGAGCACAGTTCGAAAATGGACCACCAGATCAACTCAGTTCGAAGCAGCAGGCAAGTCAGATGGCAGCTGGTGAGCCAGGTAAGTAAAAATGCATTGCATAACTTTGATAGGATTTTCATTGTCACACCCTGCACAATTCCCATAAAAGTGGGAGCAACTTTAGGCACTGCATTTTTGCATATAAGTCCCGATGATGAGTCTCACACGGAGACACTACCTCTTAAATTGTGGAAGTCGCGGGAAACGGACGTCGGAAGGGAAAAGTCAGAAATTGACACCTTGTTGGATTTAATTCATTTTCTTAAGCGTCGGGTTTGCTTGTTGGACCTCTGTTTTAAAACACATCCTTGACCCAAACCCCCGCAAGTCACACACCAAGCCCAGACACCACCAAGCCACACACCAAGCCCACCAAAATAAGCCAAGCTCACGCCCAAGAGACCAAGCCCCACGCCCATCACCTTCCAAATTAACAAAATCACACATTAAACACATGCTAAAATCAAGACAAATCATGTTCCCTAATTAAAAGATACAAATCAAATCTCATCAAACATTTTCCTAATTCAATAAATCATATCCCTAATCAAAAGAGAAGAAATAAAATCAAATTTAATCACATCCCTAATTAAATAGATTTTTCCTTAAGACACACTAATTAAAATATACTCCCATAATTACAAAATCCTTTCCCTATTCGCACAAGGTAAACCCCAACCTTTGCCTATAAAAAGAAGCCTAAACCCAACCTTGAAACCCCCAGCTCATTCTCACGAAAACACAAACAAAATAACCTAGTGATTCACGCCCAAAGCATCCCATAAACACCCATATCTGCCGTGAACAAGCCCTCACATTGCCTCACTCACGCACCCCCCTGACCAGCCATTCAATCCACGCAAATCACACCCTCACGCCAAGCCACGTGAACCATGCAGCCTACAACTTAGCCCTCATTCACGCCAAGCCACGTGAACCATGCAGCCTACAAATTAACCCTCAAATTCACGTCCCTGACCAGCAAGCCATCACGCCTTAGCCTGCCTTCAATGCTCATGTTCCCCTCATCCAGTCTGCCTTCAACACGCTAATAACAGCCTTCAAATCAGACCCAAAAAACCCCCGCAAACTACCCAGTCCTTTGCCGCACAAAACCCCACAAACTGCCTAGTCAAAAACCCCACAAAACTGCCCAGTCTATTTCCGCACAAAACCCCGCAAACTGCCCTGAAAACACAGCCCCTGACCACCAAAAATATCCCATGAAACAGTCCAGAAAACCTCGCAAAACTGCACCCAGAAACTGCCTTATATCACCTAAAAACAGTCTCTAATTACCGCGAAACAGTAACAAAAAAACAGAATAAAAAAACAGCAGCGAAACGGAGTAAAATAACAACCCGAGCAGCGAGGCAACGAAGAGAAACAACGAACCATTGAACCGGAGGAGTTACGGAGCATCAACCCTTCCGACACCGCGTAGCGCATGTCCGAGAGACGACTTAAGAGGTTAAACCTGAGGGCACCCTTTTTATTTATTCACCTTTATTTTTATTTATTTTCTTACTTTATTTCGCATGAGTATTATGGATTGGTGTATGATATGACTTTCAAATGAATGGAATATGTGTTCTCTCTTGCGCTATATCATATGGTAACCCGGACGTAAATTCCGTTGCCGAATCCGAATGGACGGTAGTGCGGTCTGCACTCGGGATGCAATGTCACGTACCGCTTGAGAGACACACATATTTCGTTTCATCCAATCTCATGTTTATTCTTGATTTAATCGTTTAGTATGTTATTTTCCTTTATGCATGATTTAGTTGTTTAGTATTTTCTTTTTTATGCATGATTTAGGTGTTTATGTGATTAGAGGTATCGTTTTTTCGTGATTCTGTTCGAACGCGTTATCAAACGCTACATAAATGTATGTATTTTGCCTCGTCTCGCTCGAACGCGTTATCAAACGCTACTCGGACGCATACATTCTATTTACCGTTCGAACACGTTACCAAACACTACTCGAACGCGTGTATTCTGTTTACCGTTCGAACGCTTTTACGAATGCTACATGAACGTGCACGCACTTAACAGGTCCATTCATCATATTTTATGTATGTTTGTCTCCATAGTTATTCATTTCCCCCATCATATGCCTAGTTAGCTCTTTTAATATTTATGCTTTTACCGTTATTATTTATTTATTTAATATATTCATGAAATTGTGTGTTTACCGTTATTTCGACTTACTTATATACATGCAAACTTATATATATGTAGTATGCAAACTTAGATGTAGGTCGTGTTGCGTAGACTTGGTTAGATTATTGCACAAATCCATTCATTACAAGTTGCATAAGTAAGGGACCATTCTGAACCCAACGGTTTGAGGTCTTCCCTTGCGAGGGGTGAGTGCGGCCTTAAATCATTTTCCCAGTTCACACTGGGTGGCGACTCCATGTTATTTCTCCGATTTAGTTCCCTCGTGGGCTACTTCGTACTCCTGACTAGGCCGCGAGCCTAAAACAGCGTCACCGATTTCTGTGTCCTACAGTAAGGAAATCTATTAAAGGGTTATATATCCTTAAGGAAGATCGTGAGCTGTTGAATCTAAGGCTGAAACCTAAAATTCTTTTCCCAAGTTCATTTTAAGTTTACCACATCAATCTTATTGGTGATCAGGAAACAAGAAACATTAAGCTTAAGATTGTATAAACAACTAAAGAAATATATAATTAAATCAATTATTAAGCTTGTTAATATTGTGTTTCATCACTTCCCTAGAATAAAAAGACAATGCTGGGGTTAGAGGATCCACATTTAATATTTCAAATCTAGGAATCTCACTTATTATAATATATAAATTATTTTTTGTTCTACTTTCTCATGAATTAATAATGTTAAACATTTAAAACCAGCCATATAAGTGGAAATCCATTTAGTCCAACTACACCAGCCATATAGGCGGTAATTATTTGTCACATAAAGACCAGTCATATAGGCGATAAAGTAATTTATATTTAAACCGATCATATAGGCGGTAATAAAGTCTGCCATTAATTAATCCGGTTAAATTATAATTTAAATATTATAATTAATTGAGATTAACCTAGATAATTATATTAAATGTTTCACCTTTTACCCCGTCGGAAATTAACTGCAAAACATAAAATAAAATTAAAAATAAAATACGAAAATTAAAAATAAAAATAAAATGCATAATTTAAATATTACAAATATTTACAAAAATATATGCAATCCTTAAAAGTCAATGAAAACCCTAAGGAAAACATGAGGAAAATGAGGTTCAAATGAGCTGAATTTATAGCCATCCTGATTGCCACGCGTCGCGACGCCGACGTGTACACAGAGAGTAGACGCGTTGACCGATTGACTGCTGACGTGACACGCGGAATCTGTCGGCGCAATGAAATTTTGACACGTGGCACACGGTAGAATTTGGTCCACTGAGAAGCTGACATGTGGCGATCGATGATTGGTGGTTGGTGACGTGGTGACACGTGGCACGTTGACTCGGATTGCAGCTGACATGGCCGCCACGTGGATGACACGTGGCTGACACATGGCACGCGTTGGATGCGATCGAATAGGAAGATGACATGTGGCACACATATTGTTGGCAGCATATGATGGTGACACGTGGCACGGCGCATGTTAGCGAATCTACTGTGATGATGACACATGGCAGACGCACGTTAACATGCAGCGTATTTTAGCATCGGTGCATTTTAGCAAACTTCATAGATTTTGACACGTGTCACGGTGTATTTTAGCAGGCTCTCAGCGCATGTTAGCGATCGCGACGCAGGCTGCGAGTCGCGACGCGCCAAATTACTATTTTGCCCATTTTTGTCTGTTTTCACTGTTTTGGCCCCGAATCACCTCCAGAGAGTCCTGAAACTTTATTTATCTACAAAATAACACAAAACACATCAAAATATTCACAAAACTCAAGAAACCATACAAAATATTATGTCAAATAAGTGAGAAATAGTGATATAATTACCACTCATCAACAACACATTGTCAATCACTCAATAGTGACTCCTAGGTTCCGGTTCTGGCCGTTTCTCATTGTGATAGCTTTGGCACGTTCACAAGGAGGCGTACCAAGGTTAAACTTGTCAATGAAAAATTCAAGATACTTGCGTAGTCCTGACAGCTTTGGCACGTTCAGGATTTCCGCTTTTGCTTGAATTTATCTAGTATCAGATATACTTCCGGTATGGATAAATTTCTATCAACTACACCCTCACAGCTTTGGGTACACGTTCTCGGATGCAGCCATAGAATAGATATCCATAAACTGTATTGACAAGACGGACCAAGAAATATGCATCCAATACAGATTTCTAACAAAACTTATTAAATATGGATTTTCCGAAAATATGAATCATATTTAATTTAATCAAATTAAATAAATACTAGCGTGTATCATGAAAGAACATAATTAAAACAATGAATTTAAAGGCTTATTCATATTATGTGTCGAGGTTTAGACCCACTCTGAAACCATTTTTGTTGAGGTTTCGGGCGGTAATTCAGGTAAACGTAGCGGATTGCGGAAAATCAAAATTTTCCAATTTCAATTATTTTTCTCAGGCAATTAAAATCTCATCACATATATGAAAGCCCCAATTTTCATGATGGTTGGAAACCCTAATTTTATAATTTCACAAATTAATCAAATTAACACCAAAATAATTCAATTCAAAGCTTTAATTCAATTCTTATTACACCAATTCAGTCTCACCAACATGAAATTCCTCATGAACAATTCTAGGTCTAACATGAGTGGCTACTAAACTCTAGAATGGTAACAATCCATCAATATGTCAAAATGTATGCTTTAAAAATAATTTCAAGCAAACTAAAACAATATACATGCTTTCATCTTCCTTCAAGTTCCCAAATCATCAAATCTCAACCATGAAAGAGTATAGAACAAACTAAGCTAATCATATTAAAGCCTAGTATACTAGAAGCATTTTTCATAAAAGAAAAAGTGAAGAAAAGCTTACTAAAATGCTAGATTTTCCAAGTTTCTTCTTCTTTCTCTTCTTTTCTCTTGCTCTTTCTTTTGGTATTTGATTTTAGGGTTCATGAGAAATAATGAAAAACCAAACAAAAAATGCTTAAATATTTTCCCTATATGACCGATTTTAAGAGAAGTAACATTGGCCACAATTTTTCTAATTTTGTTTAATAATTGGATAAATGATTTAATTAACATGTGGTTATAAAACACCAATCTAGTCAATGCTTATCCATAACCAACTAATTAAATCATTTCAAGTGTCACCAATCAAAATTGGACACTTAACACCAATTAAAAGATGTCATTTGTCTTATCTAGATAAGAAACAAATATATTAACTATTTAATTAATTTAATCATTCAACAATTGAATAAACAAAAAATTAAATACAAATATCTTAAAAATATATGTATTATATTTACATTAAATAATCAAAATACATATATTAATTATAAATGTCAAATTTCATAATTTGACATTTAATAAATGGCCAAAAACATGTATCTTCGTTTAACCGTTAAACGACTTATAAATAATCAGTATTATTTATAAAGTTGCCCTAGTGCTCAACGAGTATATCTCATTAGTGAGACTCTCTAGGTTCAGGCATATCCATCACGAAATCCAATTCGTGTCCATAATTTACCCACCCGTAAATTATGACGAACACGGATAAAATCTATGAACCATACAGGTCGAGGTCACGGCATACGTATAATCCCTCTGTCGCAAGTATCCGGATTATACCAGAGAAATAGATATAAATGTCAAATCTCTTTAGGTATAATCTCGTCGATGATTCTATTAGCAATACCTTAAATAACACTTAGAACTAATTTCTATAGTGTACCACGGGCCCATGGGTTTTAACAGATTGCTAATTTGGATACATATGCTCTGTACACAGAACTGACGGATCCTTTCTTGATACGCACAGGATATCATGAGGATCAGTCCACACCCAACGAATAGGCGGAGGTCTGATCTAAATAGATCGGTGACGTGACTGTCATCAAAATGTGGATGATACCTCATATATCCACATTGGTACCTCAAGTCAGAGGATCACTATGCTACTCAACCCGAGAAGATTCTTATTGACGTTGGTGTACCATCTATTAAGAATCTTCGGCGAGTCATTCAGTATTTATCCGATATAAACACCTACGTGTCATACGAGTCTCCTGAGACTCACGGTTCATTGAGAAACCATTGGAATCCAACATTCCAATATACAACACGTACCGGTCTCAACAGGTTTACATACTGACCAATAATTTTAAACCTTGACCAGGAAATGTTAAAGAATGATACTGTTATGATACCGCTCAATGTCAGTTGCGACGCTTTTGCAACTGTCATCATAACTAATCACTCTATGGTCATTTACGTCTTTACCATACAATAAAAGAATTTGTATTAAAGAAACTGTCTATTTTATTCATTAATAAAATATTTACAAAAGTATTTACTGTGAAAAAAGAAATTGGCTCTCAGAGCACCAACCCTAACATAAAGCTCCTCCAACAGCAGCATCAATTGTGGTTCTCATCAATCTAGAAAGTCCATTATAGAAGGTTTGGACTTGTAGCCACTTTGCAATTTCATGGTGAGGACATTTTTTGAGCAAATCCTTGTACCTTTCCCAATCTTCATAGAGGGATTCTGAGTCATGTTGCACAAAGGATGTGATGTCATTCCTCAATTTTATAGTTTTGACTGGTGGAAAGTATTTTGCAAGGAATTTGGTGGCTAGAGTGTTCCAAGTTGTGATGGAACCTACTGGTAGAGAATATAGCCAAGTTTTGGCTCTGTCCTTCAAGAAATATGGAAAAACTCACATTTTCATTACTTCTTCAACTGCTCGATTGTAGTTGAAAGTACCACAAACTTCCAGAAAGTTGTTGATGTGGGCATTAGGATCTTCAGTTGCATTCCCCCCAAACTGAACTGACTGTTGAATCATCTGAATGCATGTTTTGATGTCACCCGCATTTGCTGGTAAGGTAGGAAGTACAATACAGGAAATGAGGCCATCAACCACCGGAATGGTTCTGTCTCGAATAGGAATTGGTGGTGCAACCTCCAAAGGTTCAGGTTCCATATTGACAATTGCTTTTTGGCCTTCTCGCTTTTCCCTTCTTAATCGTCTGATGGTTCTCTCAATCTCTAGGTCAAGCGGTCGGATTTCAAAGCTTCTGGTTCGTCTCATGTAGTGTCTGAAAACCTGAATCACAAGAAAACAAAAATAATAAGTAAAAAGAAAATTAGATACAAGTAACAGTATCTAACCTCAAAATTAATATTGAAAGATAAATAAGTCCCCGGCAACGGCGTCAAAAATTTGACAGGCGTAATCACACGCGTATAACGCAAACGCACGTATCGTTCAAGTAGTATAAAAAGTATATATCCCACGAGGAATTAATACCTAAGCTATTAATTATGAAACCAGATTTTTACAAGTATCTAATGGATTGGTTGTTTGATTGGAAAGTAATTTTAAACTTAAAACAAGTAAATAAAATGCGCGAAAGTGATTAAAGGAAAATTCAATATTATTAAACTATTCATGGTTGTGAATCTTTCCAATATCTTTTTAAAAGATGAAGTGGTTATTTCATGTTTGTGTAATATATAGGTTTACTAACCTGAAACACGAAATTCTGCAAAAGCCTCTGTCGATGGTCAGATGCAAATACCCGGTGTAACCAAATTAAATCATATGTCTATATTAACCAAGTTACCTGAATTCATTAAGATTAAGTTCCAATTGTGATTACCCCCGCCCGACAGGTATATGTCTATCCTGTAAGGAAATCTATTAAAGGGTTATCTATCCTCAAGGAAGATCGTGGGCTATTAAATCTAAGGTTGAAACCTAAAATTCTTTTGTCAAGTTTACTTTAAGTTTACCAGATCATTCTCATTAGTGGTCAGTTAAAAAGAAGCATTAAGCTTAAGACTTAATAAGTAAACTTTTATATTACGTAAACTATAAAATAACCCCTTATAAACCGGTGATATTGGAATTCATCACAACCCCAGATAACGGGCTTAGCTACGACACATATTTACAACTAGTAAAAGCTCAAAAATAAAAGACATAAAGTAAAGTGCTTTGAAAGTAATACTGAAAATTAAAAAGGTAAAATTACAATAAAAGAAAATATGGGGTTAAAGGATCCACTTCTATTACTACTAATTTAAATATCTCCCTTAATACAATATATTAACTTGTGTGATATTACCAACCAACCATATAGGCGGTAAACTGATTAAGTCAAATTAATATTTAATTACCAACCGACCAATATGGCTGTATCCATGCTTATTCAGGTTAAAACCAATTTAAAATTAATTACCAACCAACCAATATGGCGGTATCCTCGTTAAGTCAGGTTTTAAATAGTTATTATATTATAATTAAGGGAGATTAATCTAAATAGCAATAATAAAAGCTTTACTTTCTACCTCAGCAGGGGGAGTTACCTCCTCATTGCGTAAAAGTAAAAACTGAAAAAGTAAAAAAAAAAGTAAGTATTGTGCGTAAAAGTAAATAAATTTAATTACAAAACTCAAATTAAACAAACAAGATACAATCATCTAGTATTCTCAAGGAATTACAGAGAGATAAGTATGAATCCAAAAATGAAATTTCGAGCTGAATTTATAGCCGTGATTTGCGGCGTGGAACGCGGATCTGCTGACATGTGGCAAGGCGACGCGGCAGCTGAATGATTGTGCTGACATGGCAATGACATGGCGATATGGATTATCGGCAGCATATGATGATGACACGTGTCCCAGTGCACGTTAGTGAGATCTGGTGCACGTTAGTACGGCGGCGCACGTTAGCACTACGCATTTTAGCAAACTTCTCTGATTGTGACATGTGTTCTAGCGCACGTTAGCAGACTTCGGCGCACGTTAGCGGTCGCGAAGCCAGCTTCGTGTCGCGACTCACCAAATTACAATTTTTTCCTTTTTATCTATTTTTCACTGTTTTGGCCCCAAATCACCTCCAGATAGTCCTGAAACTTTATTTATATACAAAATAACACAAAACACATCAAAATATTCACAAAAACTCAAGAATATATACAAAATATTAGGTCAAATGAGTGAGAAATAGTGATATATTTACCACTCATCAACTAGTATTGACATTTATCATGGACCAACAAATTAATTATTACTCCATGAGGACCTTAAATATCTTATTGTTATGTATCAATAAATTTCCAATAATATTATATGTACACTCAAATAACAATCTAAAGGTATATTATAGGCGTAAAATTTTATTTTTTGACTTTTGATTTTTTTTATTTTTTTTATGTTTAAGATATATTTTTTTGAATGTACACACATCATTTTTTTAAGGAAGATTTAAGTTTGTTCCTTATAAATTATATTATATTATTTCATTACAAAGAATGAAATAATTTAAACGCTTCTATAAACTAATTTTCGCTTGGCGGATCATTATTAACTAAGCTTCAAATGATTTGTGAATAAGGCTTGTAAACTGATAGAACTATGCTTGAATATTGTAAGAATAAGACCCAAAAGATAAGAGAACCTGACCCGAAGACTAATAATTATATAAATTCTTTATTTACTCGCGCCACCATGATAAATCAAATCAAAAACCCATTATATATATGGAGTAGAGATTTTTTGACCAAATAAACTCGTAATTATTCGCAGCATACACTTATAATTGTTCATAAGTTTCACCAAAATTAATCTTCATAATTTACCATTTTCATTTCCCAAATAATAGGAATTATCTTAATATTAAAGCATAAAATTACATTTCCAAAACAAAATAATCACGGGTCAAAACTCATGTCCACTTACTTTTACCCTTTTTATTTTTCTCTTCTCCAAAATGAATCTACACATAAAATTATGCATGCCAAAAAAGTTCAGACTGGATCGGTCTGACTCGAGATAAAAAAAACCCGGGTCGATATTTAGGATTAGAGACTCGGCTCGGGCCCAACCCGGCTTTAAAAATAAAAAAATATATATATTCATAAAAAAATATATAAAAAAATTATATTATATATATATAATTTTTTATATTAAAAAAACAGGGATGGATAAAGCTCGGCATGAGCCCGAGTTGGGCCGGATAAAGCCCGACCCGAGAGGGGCTTTTCTCGAGCCCAGACCTAATTATTTCTTCTCGAGTTTGGTCATGGCTTATCAAAGCCCGGGCCCGGTCCGACCCATGAGAGTATACAGAAGGATTCCTTCGAGACAATCCAACATCTCTCTGAATCATCTCGTATAGGTAGCCAACTTCCCGAATAATCAAGGACCATTATAAGATAGAGAAGTAAGAAAGTCAAGGATGATCATGGAACTTTCTAATGGTTACAAAATGCCACAGAAAAAGAGAGACTTTAGATCTTCCGAACTCAGACCTGTAGGCAAACAATATGAGTGACGACCGAACCAATAGATAGTTTCCCCTAGCCAAGAGAACCAATAGATGGGGTTTTAACCTGCCCAGATCCTCACTCCTTCAAGATACTAGTTAAGGAAGATATCATGGTAGAGTCTATCTCATACCCATCCTACGTGAGCAATAGACTCCATCAGGATATAAAGTACTAGAACAAGGATAAATAAACTTCCCGAGCCATAAAGAAAAAGACCGATAAATATGTAAGTAACTCTTATCAGTATGAGTATGGGCGATCACAAGAAAACCAAAGGAAGTTTATTTCAAGAAACAAAAAGGACCTTAAAGGACAAACCACCTAAAAGAGATTCGAGTAAGCTTCAAGAATACAAAGGAAGAAAAACCCAGGGTAGCGCAAAGATTAAGGTAAAACAGATTAAGGTTTACTCGATCAGTAGAAAATCACAATTAGATCAAATATCGTAGAACTCACGGGTAAGTCAGGACCATAGAGATGTTGGACAGTTATGACCCATAGCGTTACTATTTGTACAGATCATGGTGTTGTTGTACAAATTAACTATGTGACAAAGGAAATTGCTCTCTTATCATTTGTGATTAGATCACCAAGATGTATAAATGATAGGAGGTCCTTATGATTAGTTCCTCGATTGAGAATGATATGAGACAGTATCAATCCAAGAAGGTATAATCATTAAATATCCATATTTAGAGTATTATCGAGATTGGACATCGATAATGCGGAAAAGACTAGTATTACACTTGTGCACGTTGTGAGGGCATAACGACATAGTTCTCATATATTTGGGTATATGATACTCATGCAAGTGTAGTAGGAGATTATGTTTTACCGATGGTACGGAAAACAACTTCGCTCTAGATAGACCCCTCAGAATTCCATTGGTAGTATTACTATGTGTCTATGGAAGTCCGAATCAAGGTAGGTGTATTTGGTCTTAACTTGAGACTTGCACCGCTAATACTTGCGACAATCAATGTACTTTGGTTTTGGTCGTCCAGGGCTTTAACAGGTTCTGTATACGCCTCTTCTGGGTATATTGAGAATCGTAGTGTATTGGGTGTGATGTCAAGATGGAAGTATCACTCCAATAATAGTGGAGATGATGATCACGTAGGATACGGAACTCGTTCTCTTATATGCTGCAGCTATCGGGATATTATGACTAGGTCATGTTTATCCGATTATAGAGACTAGTTACCAGAGATCCGATATGTGCTTCGTACGGGGCAGACACAATTCCAGCCCCAGGCCTAGCACGTGACATCCGATACTGGATCGAAATACGCAATACTACGTATATTACGCCTGATATAGATCACATATTCCTGTAAGGATATTTCTGGAGAATTGGGTAGGCATAGCACTTTGCTAGAAACCAAATTTTGTCAGTTTGACCGTGTGTCCGAAAAGAGAAACTGAATTTTGTTGGACATGATAAGCTTAATCATGAGTCGCTTTGAGCTACCATTTCCTTCAACGGATACGCATAAACAGTGCAGAACTTATTTAGAATAAGGTTTCATAAAATCTGTTAGACAGAAATCATATTAGATATGAACAGGAAAGAAACTAGGTTTTCTCATTCCTGAAGATTTGGGAATGTTGGGCATAAGTTTGGATGATACCAAACTAAAACCCAAATCGGATAAGTGGCCAAGTTGTAGGTTATCCTAGGGAAACCAAAGTATAGTACTTATACATCTCACTAGAGAACAATGTAATTATTGCTCACCATGCGGTTTTCCTAAGAGGAATACCTATATGCAGTGGTAAGTGGGAGGAAAGTAAAACTCGATGAAAATCAGAGTAATAATATTCCAGGCACCGATTCTTTAATGGAACACAAATAGTTCATCAAGGATGAAACTATACCAGTAATCTTCGAATACACAAGAACTACGTAAGTCGGAAAGAGTCAGAAAATAACCTGGGGTATGGGTTTCTGATCTCACCTCATAAAGATGTCAATCTTATTGAGGAATACGAACTGACTACGTATGAGGAAGTGATACAAGGTATCGACTCCCTTATATGGCAAAGTGCCATGAAGTCCGAAATGGATTCCATGTAAATCAACCAATTTTGGATACTAGTTGTTGTACCGCAACGCATTGTGCCTACTGGTACTATATAAGTCTTCAAGGAAGACGTACATGGAAGGCAACATACCAACGTACTAAGCTAGGCTTGTAGCGAAAAGGTATCGTTATCAACATTGTGTCAATTACGATGAAACCTTTTACATGTTGCCATGGTTAAATCCATTTGGATAATGCTTGCTGATGCTTCATGTTTCATTTATGAAATATGGCAGCTGAATGCCAAAACCATTTTCCTTAACGGAAACCTTTTGGAGGATGTTTTCAACATCCTGACGGTTTTGTCATACCAAAACTAGCGAACAAGGTTTGCAGGTTATTCGATCCATGGATGGATTGAAGCAAGCATAGCGTTCTTAGAATTATCGTTTTGATGTAATCATAATGGTATATGATTTAATTCAAAACGAATATGATTCTTGTGTATATAAGGAGGTTAGTGGGAGCGCACTGACAGTGATGTCCTAAGTTATGATGACATTTCATTTCTTGGAAATGATATTCCCATAAAATAATCGGTGAAAGCTTGGCTTTCGAGAAAATTCTCGGTAGAATTCTTGGGAGAAACAACCATTATTCTAGGAATAAAGATCTACTGGGATAGATTTAAAGTTGTTAATAATCTCCAAGAAATCGTACATTGATAAATGTATGCGACCTGGTGTCTCATACGCTTTGAGCATATGGAGTCAAAATCAGGCCAATCCAAGTGATAGTCATTGGATTGAAGTTAAGAACATCCTTGAGTATCTTAGAGGAACTAAGGATACTGTCTTAGACTATGGAGATGGAGAACTTGAAGTGACTAGGTTCACTGTTGTAAGTTTCCTAACTGTTATAAACGACTATAAGTCGTAACAAAGGTACTACAAAGTTTGAATAACGGAACAGTGAGCTGGAAATCTTCCAAACAAGATACTGTTACCGAATAAACAACTAAAGCTGGTTATTGCTGCAGCTAAGGCAGCAATAGAAGCCTTCTGGATTGATAATAATCTAATTGGATTAGAATAGTTTTGTTAGCAGCTGAGCTAGGCTATAACGCAGGCTAAAGAATTAATGGTCTCATCAACGATCCAGATATATACTTCGATATTTATCTGATTCGTTTGGATCATACATCGTGGCGATGTGATGATCGAATAAATCGCATCAGATGATAATCATGCAAATACGCTGACGAAAGTCTTTTCTCAGTAATTTGAGCGAACCGTACATAGTTCGGGTGTAGGACACTCGAGTGACTGGCTATAGCCCAAGTGGGAGATTGTTGGACAGTTATGACTGGCTATAGCCAGGTGTTGTTGTACAAATTAACTATGCGACAAATGAAATTGCTCTCTTATCATTGTGATTAGATCACCAAGATGTAAAATGATAGGAGGTCCTTATGATTAGTTCCTGGATTGAGATGATATGAGACAGTATCAATCCACGAAGGTTTAATCATTAAATATCCCTAGTCAGAGTATTATCGAGATTGGACATCGATAATGCGGAAAAGACTAGTATTACACTTGTGCGCGTTGTGAGAGCATAACGGCATAGTTCTCATATATTTGGGTATAGGATACTCATGCAAGTGTAGTAGGAGGTTGTGTTTTACCGATAGTACTGAAAACAGCTTCGCTCTGGATAGACCCCTCGGAATTCCATTGGTAGTATTACTATGTGTCTATGGAAGTCCGAATCAGGGTAGGTGTATTTGGTCTTAACCTGAGACTTGCACCGCTAATACTTGCGACAATCAATGTACTTTGGTTTTGGTCGTCCAGGGCTTTAACAGGTTCTGTGTACGCCTCTTCTGGGTATATTGAGAATCGTAGTGTATTGGGTGTGATGTCAAGATGGAAGTATCACTCCAGTAATAGTGGAGATGATGATCACGTAGGATAAAGAACTCGTTCTCTTATATGCTGCAGCTATCGGGATATTATGACTAGGTCATGTTTATCCGATTATAGAGACTAGTTACCAGAGATCTGATATGTGCTTCGTACGGGGCAGACACAATTCCAGCCTCAGGCCTAGCACGTGACATCCGATACTGGATCGAAATGCGTAATACTACGTATATTACGCCTGATATAGATCACATATTCCTGTAAGGATATTTCTGGAGAATTGGGTAGGCATAGCACTTTGCTAGAAACCAACCTTGTCTTGTAAATCGGTATAAACGTAGTACTAGGTACTTACGTGTTCGGATAGTCCGACGACCGGATTTACTGCCAACATATCCGGGGATCTCATGGGTCGCTTCCCGAAATTCACCGATGACGTATGACTCGCACTTTATTAATCTGGGATTAATTAGATAAGAGAGAAAATTAATCTGGGATTAATTACGGATATATTTTATCTGGGATAAATATTAATTAAAGAGAAAAAACGATTAATTTGAAATTAATCGATAAATTAATATATTCGATATATTAAACGAAATTGGATTTCGACGCGGAATTGAAATTAGATTTTAATTCGGGTGAACGAGTTAATTTAGAATTAATTCGTTGCGACGTGAATAGTGATTTTTTGCTAGGCATAATTATTTAATTGCGTCGCAACGGAAAATTCGTTAATTTGGAATTAGCGAACCCGAGCCCGGGAGTGTTTG
Source organism: Zanthoxylum bungeanum (assembly GCA_019454045.1). Lineage (NCBI taxonomy): Eukaryota > Viridiplantae > Streptophyta > Magnoliopsida > Sapindales > Rutaceae > Zanthoxylum > Zanthoxylum bungeanum. Next base: position 97,681 of record SKCR01049255.1, read on the forward strand.
CGGACGCACTCGCATTTCGAATTCAATTGCGGTCCGCAAGTCACATCAAGCGTCAAATCATTTGTCACATAAAGCGTCAAATCACTTGTCACTTTGAGTGATGTGACAATTTGTCACTTGATTGATTGATGGGGGTGGTTGGCATTAAAGCCTTGACTTTTTGAAAAGCAAAAATTGGTAAATGATTTTGTAAATTCATTAAGTGTATTAGATACACAATTTTCACCAACCAACTTACTTTATCTCTCTCTTTCCTCTCTTCTCTCTCTCGCCCAAAAGGGGTTGTTTTCTTCTTCCAATAATTCTGGTTTCACCGTGAATGAGGAGAAGCAATAGGAAATTTTGTGGCAAAATTTCCGGAGTGCTAGCACGCTTTAGGAGTCTTGCGAAGGTGATAGGGAACCGCACCCGTGAGCATGGAATCATCAACCAAAGCTTGGAGCTTGAGAGATCCTTCCATGGCCGAATTTGAGGAGGGCAAAAACTGCCACTGCCGTGAGCACCAAGGGGCTTCAAAGGGCATAAAAACATTTTTCGTTGTTCCTCACATCGCCTCAACCGATTGATGTAAGTATTCCGCAACTTCTTCGTGTATTCGCACTTGTGTTTCATTACTTTATTCGATCCTCGGGACTTAGAGAAACCCAACAAGAGATCTATGAAGACCATAAGAATAAACCTAAGAAGTTGGAGATACTTAAGAAAAGATAAGAATAATAATATGGGCGATAGGATAAAGTGACCAAACCAAGATCTATAGTAGGAACAGGAGGTTGAGATTTAAGAACCAAATAAGGGAATGATTCACAAGTATCTTAGTAAGGACTATAGTAAGGAAATAGGACATGAAAATGGTATTAGAAATGTGAGGAGTAACAAGGGAAATTCAGCTTATTTGAGCACAAAAATAACATGATGAAGATATAATGGAAATAAAGAAATTAGAAGTACAAAAGATCATGGAAAATGATTCGTAAGATATAGTGACTAACTTATAAAGAACCTCATGGAATTATGAAAAAGAAGGATATTAGGAAGAGTGTGGTGTACGGACCAAAGAATAAGGAGTTGAGGAATTAATATTAGGAAGGAACTTTCATAGCAAAATGAATCCCTTAGGAAAGATAGTAAAGATATTATAGTATTACCCAAGGAAAGAGAATAGTAACCGCAGAAATGTTAAGTAATAGAAAGGAATAAAAAGACAATATAAGGAATATCATTAAGGACTTTGCTTCTAGAAGGACTTGGTAAAGGATGCAGAATGATTGATGGATAAAGTGATCAGGGGTAAGGATGGATAGGCAGGTCGGATAAGTTTTAGCAATAAAGATCCAATGTAGAAAAAGACACCAAACAGATATACATGAGAGTGTTAGGCAAAGGGTATGTGACACTGAAACACCAAAAGATCAAAACTAGTTCCCACCCTCTCAACCCTCGATCGATACTAGTAACAAAGATGAACCTAGAGCGTAACTTTAAAATACTTCAGAAGTAAGTATAAGTGCAGTGATAGATGATCAAGTTATACGACTCTTAAGAACAACAACAATCAGAATAAAAGAAAGGAAAAGATAGCCTAAATATGAGATTTAAAGACGAAGAAGTCTCAGGAAAAGCATATGATAAAAAGGTAAGGACATCGTTAAGAGTAATCAAGAACAAATATCCTTCGAGAAAGAACAAGAGATGTGATTTATAGTAGATTCAGACATAGGATGGGGTAGAAAAGTGAATCAACAAGATGGCTGATACTAGTATGGAAAGTGAGATAGTTAATGGGTAATAAAGTAAGTATTGACAGAAGAGTAATATAATATAAATCCAAGAACCAAGTTTACCTTAATATGGAAATCAATAAAGAGAATATATTTAGTTGCGATCGCGTATAAGAAGACATATGGATATAAAAGAATAGTATAGAAAGATCGAGAATTAAGATCTATAAGATATAGTCCAAGGATGAAACATAGACCAAGTAAGCTCTTAGAAAATTAAAGAAAGAATGAAAAAAATACTAAGAAATATTTAGAGAGTGGAATTGCAAATGAACAATAATAATGGCAAAGAATACATTAAAGGTTCCAATAAGAAATAACAAGGGAAAATTTTGAGAGAGGAATCGCGTAAAGAACCCAGCCCTAGCAAAAGGTGACCAAACCACTACGGGTTTGAGATGGTTTAGTCGCGGGTATAGGTGGATTGGTAGATTTGTATTATAATACAGGGACGACGAAATAGGTTAATGCAAAGCGGTCATTGAAGAAGAAAAGCTTAAAGGCTGTTGAGGGTGTAAAGGAAATATAGGGAGTTGATAGCCGAGTAATGAGAAATAATGTTAAGGTCAAGTTGGACAAATGGAATAAAGAAATATCAAGTATAGGTATGAGATATTAGAATCTTCGGTGAGAGCCAAGGTACTAGTTGTACGTGCCAAATTTGGGCCAAGGGCAAAACCGTCTTTCACCTCAAACCCAACAGTATACAAAGGCCCGAAAGTAAAGACCATGCCCAAAGAGTTCTGTATTATTGGACTCTAATTAGACCAATAGCTTCAAGACAATTCTATCTCATTATATACCAACTGCTTCCCTCTTTTTCCTAACACCAAGCATATTCCCACATGCTATGATCTTTCATCAAATACATGAGCACGTTGTGGGACTCATGCCAACTAATGAAGTTATCTTTCTTTACCTATAAGATGGCAACACAATTCACGAAAGAGGGAGGGGTCAGAGCTGTCAAACTTGAGCTCCTAAAGCTTCATATTCTCTAAACACCGGCTATCGCCCTCACGGCAATCAACAGAAGCCAAGGTAACTTCCGACCTTGTTCTTCTATTATTTACAGCTCATTTCATACTACTGACTTGAGCGTCGGAGTGTCCCCGGCACCCACCACACCGGTGGGTAGTCTGCTCTCGCTCACTCTACCTTTGTCTTGCAGGATCGCTAATGCCCCCAACCTACAAATTCTGATTGTGGACCTCGGCCGAATTCCAGCATCCACAATTTGGCGCCCACCGTGGGGCCTTAGCGATTCATGGCAAGCAAAGACCACTCAGTCTACACTCCTTAAAACAAACACCAGATCCTGTTATGGCATAATCAGCCACTCTACAAAACGCTTACAATCAATGGAAGATGAAAACTGATCCATGTAAAACTCCAGTACTAATCTCCAATAGTATCTGGAATATAATTCATTCCTCGGCCGTTCAAAGACATGAGGCTACCAGTCATTTCAACTATCTTGTCAATCCAATCTCTTATGAGCAATCAACAATATGTCTAGTGAAAATCCACTATCAGGGGACCATCTTTTTCAAGCGACATGCAAAATGATTGTCTCCACCAGACTATGTATAAGGATCATCATCAACCTCTCACTACATGTGAAGATTGTCATATTGTCCATACGACAAACTGATGGCTATCAAGTTCAAACGGAACAGGCGGATTATCACCACTTCCGGATAACATAATAAGATTATCATTTTCTCCATTCCACATTGGTGGAATTTCATCCATTTTAGACAACACGGGTGAATTTCAATCATTTTCATACGACATAAAGAAATGAATGTCTTCTTTTTCGGATGATGTTCAAAGGATTCTCGTATCCTCTAAAGGACATGTCATCTTTTCCACACTACATGAAAGAGTCGAGCGATTTGGTATTGGAGACATGGAAACGTATTTAGTAGAATAGGTGATAATACTATTGGTTGGCAAATCGGGGTATCCTGGAATCAAGCCCTTGGAATTGGAATCCGGAGGTTGAGTATTGATCTCCAAAGCATAAAGTTTGTTTATTTCTTGCATGCGACATAGTGATTCATCAATTCCAACTCACAAAGCCATGGTTCCAGCCGACCCTCAAATAATAACTATGAAAATTCTTGCACTCCCCACCCAGGTGATGCCAACCACAAACCACAAACATGGACAAACAGCCTCTATAACAAAACCCTAATGCTAAAAGACAAGATTAAATGGCCCACTCACCATACATGCTTTAGAAAATTTGAGAAGCTGTCCACACTAAAGGCTGAACTTCACCAGCCACCAGCTCGGCTTTGCTTTTTGCCAGTGCAAGCCTTTTTATGAAATATACTTGAAGGATTGGTAGTGTATGAGCGTGCTATTTGATGATACAAACATGAAAGATTGGCAATAGATAGGTGTTCCATTCGACGAGAACTGGGTGAATGCTCGGCAGTGTGCCACTCGACCAATGTGAAAGCTCGGCAGTGTGCCACTCGACCAATGTGAAGGCTCGGCAGTGTGCCACTCGACCAATGTGAAGGCTTGGCGGAGTGCCATGATGTTTCACTCGACGAGAACTGGTGAAGGATTGGTAGTGTATGAGCGTGCTATTTGATGATACAAACATGAAAGATTGGCAATAGATAGGTGTTCCATTCGATGAGAACTGGGTGAAGGCTCGGCAGTGTGCCACTCGACCAATGTGAAGGCTTGGCAGAGTGCCATTCGACCAGTTTGAAGGATCGGTAGCATACGAACGTGCCACTCGACGAGTCCGATGTAAAAGCCAGGCTTTAGACAAATTTGCCACCCAGTAGGATGCAAATGAAGGCTAGACACAAAGGCAAGATGGATCACCATCGACCTATGATGCATGGAAAAAATGCCATTTATTCCTTAGACGACATGAAAGGTTAGTCATCATCTCCATGCTACATTGATTTAATATTGCCAACTCCATACTACATAGGGAATCTTTGATATGCTTAGTAGAAAAGAACCCACTTAGATCTCTTTAGGTCCAATCGACCAACCTTTAGGTAGTATGGAAATTCTATATGACTTTCATCAAAGTTAATTATATTGTAGTATCTTTGACTTTATTCAAGTATTGTATAATTAGTAATGACCTTGGTAGACATCCATCTCTTCCATACTACATATGAAGATAATCATCTCCACACTACCTATGGAGATTATCATCCACTCTAGACTATATGGATGGATTTCCATAAACTCTAGAAAACATAGGGAAAGCCCCATAAACCTTCATCAGGTTCATTCGACCGTAGTCTCCTAACCTTCATCAGGACAGGTAGAATGAAAATTTTATTGGACCTCCTTTAGGTCCAATCGACCAGCCTTTTCAAGTTAGGTAGTATGAAATTCTCTTGAACCTCTATCAGGTTCAGTCAACCAATCTTTATCAAGTTTAGTAGAGTGGTGATTCTCATAAACATGCATTAGTTTCATAGGACCGTGTCTTATAGACCTTTGTCAGTTCCATTCGACAGTAGTATCATGAATAGGTAGAATGAAGATTCACTTGGACTTACATCAAGTTCAGTCGACCATAGCTTCTTGGACCTTCATCAGGTCTAGTAGAATGAAGATTCTCATAGATAATCATCAGGTTCATTCAACCGTAGCTTCGTGGACCTTCCTCAACTCCATTCGACAAGTCCAGTCGACAGTAGTCTCACAGAAGAGAGAAAGTAATTACTTTCATCAAGTTCATTCAATTGTAGCATCGTAGACTTTCTTCAGGTCTAGTATATTGAGTAATGACTTCCTTGGAATTCCATCAATTCCATTCGATGAGTTCAGTCGACGGTAGTATCGTAGAAGTATGAAGAGTGATGACCTTGATAGATATTTTTCAAGTTCATTCGACCGTGTCTCATGGACCTTCATCAGGTCTATGATAATGAGTAATGACCTCCTTGGACTTCATCAAGTCCATTCGTCCGTAGTCTCGTAGAATGGAGGTGACATTGATCTTTTAATCAAGTTTATCTACATATTCTATTGGATCTTCATCAGGCCCATTCGACAAACTTCATTCGACAGTAGTATTGTAGAAGTATGAAGAGTGATAACCTTGACAGATATTCTCCAAGTTCATTCTATCATAGTCTCATGGACCTTCATCAGGTCTAGGAGAGTAGTGATGAATTCTTTGGACTTTCATAAAATCCATTCGACCGTAGTCTCATAAATCCTCATCAAGAGAATAAGTAATTTCATTCTTTAGACTTTCATCAAGTCCATTCGACAAGTTCATTCGACAGTAGTCTCGTGACCTTCATCAGGTCTTGTAGTATGAAGATTCACATAGATATTTCATTAGGTTCATTCGACTGTGGATTGGACTTTCTCTGGTCCATTTGATAGTTCATTCGACAGTAGTATCATGGACCTTCATCAGAATTAGTAGTATGAGAAGGAAAGACTCTTATAGAACTTCTTCAAGTCTAGTAGTGTAAAAATCCTCATTGACTCATGTTAGATCCTGTAGAGTGAGGAATGAAGACCCTCATGGATCTTCATTATGCATGGAGTGTGTAGATTCTCATGTACCTACATCAGGTATAATGGGGTGTGTAGACTCCCATGTACCTTCATCAGGTATTGTGGAGTGTGTGTACTTTCTTGGACCTTCATCGGGTCATGTAGACTCTGATTTACTTTCTTCAAGTGTTGTAGAATGAAATATTCTTAGACTTCCATCAGATTTAATATTTATAGATTCCTCTGGTCCTTTGACCCGTAGTATGGGGATTATCCTGACCTTCATCTGGTTCAGTCGACTGGGGACATCCTCATTGGCTCATGTAGAGTCAAGTTGAAGACCTGACCTTCATCTGGTCAGACGACATTATAGATTCCTCTGGTCCTTTGACCCGTAGTATGGGGATTATCCTGACCTTATCTGGTTTTCAGTCGACCGGGGACATCCCCCATTGGCTCATGTAGAGTCAAGTTGAAGATCTGACCTTCATCTGGTCAGACGACATTATAGATTCCTCTGGTCCTTACCCGTAGTATGGGGATTATCCTGATCATCATCTGAATCAGTCGACTGGGGACATCCCCCATGGCTCATAAAGAGTCAATTGATTATCCTGATCATCATCTGGATCAGTCGACTGGGGATATCCCCCATGGCTCAGAAAGAGTCAATTGATTATCCTGATCATCATCTGGATCAGTCGACTGGGGACATCCCCCATGGCTCAGAAAGAGTCAATTGATTATTCTGATCATCATCTGAATCAGTCGACTGGGGACATCCCCAATGGCTCATAAAGAGTCAATTTCAGCACATGACCTTCATCTGGTCTAGAAAAATTTGAAGAACTCTCCCGGTCCTTGACCAGTAATATGGAAATTGTCCTGGCCTTTATCTGGTTCAGTCGACCGAGGATATCCCCTGGCTCGGGCCAAGCCAAGTTGAAGACTTGGACTACTCTTAGTCCAAAATACTTTGAATTCTCTTTGTCGTGTATGAACTATGCATTCTTGACAGATACTCTTATATCTTGTTTCATCGACATGTATAGAAATACTCTCCAAGTCAAAGAACTTCTTGACTTAGAGAGTAGGGGACAAACTGTACGTGCCAAATTTGGGCCAAGGGCAAAACCGTCTTTCACCTCAAACCCAACATTATACAAAGGCCCGAAAGTAAAGACCATGCCCAAAGAGTTCTGTATTATTGGACTCTAATTAGACCAATAGCTTCAAGACAATTCTATCTCATTATATACCAACTGCTTCCCTCTTTTTCCTAACACCAAGCATATTCCCACATGCTATGATCTTTCATCAAATACATGAGCACGTTGTGGGACTCATGCCAACTAATGAAGTTATCTTTCTTTACCTATAAGATGGCAACACAATTCACGAAAGAGGGAGGGGTCAGAGCTGTCAAACTTGAGCTCCTAAAGCTTCATATTCTCTAAACACCGGCTATCGCCCTCACGGCAATCAACAGAAGCCAAGGTAACTTCCGACCTTGTTCTTCTATTATTTACAGCTCATTTCATACTACTGACTTGAGCGTCGAGTGTCCCCGGCACCCACCACACCGGTGGTAGTCTGCTCTCGCTCACTCTACCTTTGTCTTGCAGGATCGCTAATGCCCCCAACCTACAAATTCTGATTGTGGACCTCGGCCGAATTCCAGCATCCACACTAGTTATTAATAATTTGTTCAAGTTAAGGAGTTATGGGGCATAAGTGAAGGTCTAGAAGAAAGAAATCTTAGATATATGGAGTAGAGAAGGACAGTAGCCAAAAGTACTCAGGAGAAGTATTACAAAACGAGAGCTTAAGAAAAGGAAAATAGGAAGATCAAGTAGCCAGCAGAGGTTAGAGACAAGAAGATAAAGTTTAGTAGCATCTTTGGATATTGCGAAGTTAAGGAGACCACGAGTTAGACACCAGAAAGGATTCGAGGACGAATCCTATTTAAGGGAGGGGAGAATTTGTAACGACCGGTAGTTTTTACTACTACCTATGGCAATATTATTACGTACGGAATGAAGGTATGTGAAATAAATTATGATAAGATTTAAATACAATCATGTGAAGACTTTAGGAACGATCGGTAAATTTCTTGAAGTCTCGGGAAGAGACTGTATCGTATTCCTTTTGGACCTCCCGTAGTATTTTGGGCGTAAAATTTTCATATGATCTCCGATATTTATGAATTCTATATCGTCAGAAAGCTGAGATCAAGACCTACAACTTTTGTGTTAAGCATTTTTCCAAATTCAGACTATAAATGGGTCAAAAACGCAAGTTACAATCTGAATGAATAGTAACTTCGGGCTTAAAAGGAGAAATCTCAAACTTTCTACTTTTCTACACACTTCATAACTTCAATATCACACAAACCTAAGCACCCCCCCCCCCCCCCCCCCACTATATATACAGCACACTATTCACAAATCTCAAAATTTTGGAAACAAAAGATAAGGAAGAACGTGAAGAAGAAAATAGGAAGGAAGAAGAGAAATGAGAGAAAAAAGGAAGAAGAAGAGAAGAAAAGAGAAGAAAAGGAAAGAGAAAAGAAAGAAAAAGAAAGAGAAGATTGAAGCAACCAAGGAAGGTGAAGAAAATCAAGAAAAGAGAGGTAAGAAAACTTGACCCAAATTTCAAATTATGTGATCTTGGTAAATTGGTATTAGGGAAATTATAGTTGCATGTTATATGATGCTTATTGATGGTTTATATGTAAAAGAATGATTATGGAGTTAATGATTAAGTTTCAAAAGTTTAAGGGTGATTTGAGTATAATAATTTTGAAGTTTTATGGGTAATTAATGATGATATTATGATAGTTTAGGATGTGTGGAGATAAGGAAAATTGATGGATTATGCGTTAGGAGAGCTATGGAGGCATTGGGGATGAATTGGGTGAGGATCGCATGAAACCAGAAAGGGCAGAACCTGTGTAAACAGGTTCGCGTCGCGACGCAAGAAGAAACTTGCGTCGCAACGTGTGAAGAAAAACAGGGGCAGATTCCTGCGACCTACGCGTCGCGATGCGAGGTTTTGTTTTTCTAGAACTGATTCGAATCATCCCAGTTCCACCTTAGTACGTTAGAGACCACCCTTAGGGTCTTGTATCATTTTAAGAATACACGGTACACTAATATAAGAATATTACGCTTGGAATATTAAGTAAGAGTTTAAATGGGAACAATTAGAGTTAATATGGAATATGTTCCCAGCCCATTTTCTAATCAGGTTGTCAATTCTAGTGTCATCGCAGGAATCAGAAATTTTCCTCGCCAAAGCGGAATAGCTCCAGCCAGATTTCGAAACAGTGAGTGGACCTCTTTACTCAAACTGGTTTTATTTAGTTTTGATATCAGATTTACTTTTACGCTTTAGGGCGTTAGATTTCATTTATTACAGATGTTTCATGAAATTTATGTTTTTAGATAAGTTATGAAAAGAAATATTTTCGAAACATTTTTTATGATTTTTCGGGGCATGAGGTAAAACCTCACCCCAGTATGTAACTATTACAGAGATACAGTTGGAATTGACGGATACAGAGGACATGTGCACATGTGGAGGACTGAGGGGACGCTCTCAGATCCTCGAGCCGGGCTAGGGGATGGCGATACGTAACGCCCCTAGACCCCAGTTTTGAGCTTGGGTGGTAGCATAGATCCGCACCCCCAGCTCCAGTTTGTGGCTTGGGGGACGGCGATACGTAACGCCCCAAGACCATCAATTTCTGAGACATTAGTGGCATGCTTTGGGGGACGGTGATATGTAACACCCCAAAGTCATAGGTTTGCACTGCTAGCTTCAGTTAGGCGTATGGGGGGACGGCGATACGTAACGCCCTCATACGTCCAATTTTTCAGACAGAGATACAGATTTTAGAAAAAGTTTTCAGATTTCAGATTCTCAATACACAGTTTTCAAAGTTTCAGTGCATAGTTTTCAGAATTCAGATTTTAGCAAACAGTTTTGAGAAACTAGATTTTAGAAACAGATTTCAGAAACCGGAGATTCAAGCTATTTTAGAAAGCTCAGTTTTGTGAAAGGTTTCATATGAAGTGATTTTTCTAAAAGTTGTAGTCTTAAAGATTTCATGTTTTGCTTGAGATTTTCATATTTATGTCCACTCACTTAGATCGTACGTCGATCTAACCCCCCCCCCCTCCCAGTATTTGTTTTGCATGAATTCCAGGAGGACGGATACTGATGCAGTCACCATGAATGGAGTCCACCATCACTGAGTCATATAGCATGAGAGTCCAGTCAGTGTCAAAGTAAAGTTGCATGCATACACTAGTGTAGTACAAGTATCTATTAATGATTGTAAAAGAAAAGTAGTTTTGAACATACAGTTATAAGTAACAAAATTATTTTTATATATTGACAAAGTGGTTTATGGTTCCATGCATAACATTGCATTTGAATAGTTTAGAATACAGTCAGAAAGTCAGAGGCTTATGGCGGTTAGCACTGCTATCTCATGCCGGTAACATCTTTCATATTGGGGATGTTACACAACGCGCATCCAATTTTCATATTGACAAAAATATCGCATATCGACTGAGATGAATTAATAAATATAAAATATAAACATTGCAAAACTCTTTGCTCTCAAGCTACTTTTTTAGTTGAGTTAAACTCATGAATTTCAAAAAATAATAATAATAATAGTACAACCAGTTTCCGAACTCGAAGAAATTCCCCAATCACCAGATCCCCTAACACCAACCCTTTCAACTACCCCTAGCTTCGTTTCCAGACACCCATATTATCTACAGAGAGATTCAATAAATTATCTTATACTACTACTATGCTCATCTAAGTCGTCGCCTTTTAGAAATTGTTGGAGGATGTCTAAGTTTCACTAACTGCAGCTGCCTTGAGTTCCGCTGTCTTCTTGATCCTCCTCTTACATGAAATGACACTTCTCTTGTCTTGAACTTTACATGATGTTGGCGGTGATGACTGCCATTCTCATACCAATTCTTTCTCTCTCTCTGTCTTTTTCTACTTGAACTTAAATGACGATGATAATCTGAAAAATCACTTCTGTTGCTTGAACTGTATCCAAATTCAGCATCTCTATAGCAGCGACGACGCCTGTTTCTACGTTTGGTGTTCATAAGTTTATGCCACAAAAAACAGGTGATATCTTCTAAAGCATACCAGTATGTTTCACAAGCAGCCCAACACATCTTACAGAGGCTTCTTACTATGCATTGACAGATCCCCACTTTGAACAATAGGTAGCAGAACAACAAAACTGAAAGAGGAAATACGATTTTATAACTAACCAAATTCCAACAATGCTGGAATTTATCTTGAGATTCAAAAGAAAGGATTGAAACGGCAGTATCATGATTTGTCCTCGGAGTTGTTTACTATTTTCTAAATTTTGGAATTTCAGACTAAATGAAGTGACAAGTCATGACAGAAAAGAAAAAGCATTTATGGGATACTTCAATTGTTATTTTTCTTTATTTCATCACTTAGCTAGGTTAATTCATTCGATAATCAATATCATGTAAAGCTAATGGAGCATAAGATAAATCAAACTTCAATGGAAATGTGAAAAGATAAGGATGAGATTACTTATGTAGCACAGTCCCAAAATCATTAGCAGTTTCATCAGATCAGTGACACATAAATGCTCAATGAAACAAATTACATCCCATGGTCCTTCACAAACATCCCTGCAGAGTCGAGCAAATCCAAATCAAACCAGCATTAAAACTCTACAGAAATAAAACCAAATCAAACCATATAAGGCAAATGATATTTGCAACAATCAAAGAGATTGGGCTTGCAAGCTATCCCTTTTATTATGATACAATTAGGCAACTAATAAAGAATAAAATACATGTACAACACTAATAGTTGATTCTTAGTAGTTAGTAGCATAAAAAAAAAAAAGCATCTCTTTCTCATTTCAAGCTCCATAATGCTTGCTATATTACTTATCAACTTACTAGATCAGTCGAGTATGTCAATATTCTTGATTTGCAGTTTAAAAATTTACCATAAAGCTTGAATTTTGGTAATTAATTGACTTAATTGTTGTTGATTACCCAAAAACTCATGTGTTTCCAGTTTGCATATGCAGTATTACTCATTCGACATCTATATATATATATAAAATTTCAAAACCCTCCTAAGCTCCTCCTTAATTCAAAGATAATTTGAGCTTAGCCCTTGAAGCATGGAAGTTCACTGTATTAAGTTAGATTTTCTGAATTTGTTTTCCAAAGAATTTAATTCATGTACATCTTCTATTTATTGAATACAATTTCCCTAGTTGTTATTAAATTCTTTATGATTTGTGCTAAATCATTAAAAAAACTCTTGGTTCTTCCAATGAAGTAATGCTAAATGATTTTTGTATTTGCTTAAAACAGATTTTTATATATGCTTAATTGATTACGCCTAATTTTAGACATCAATATGTAGCATAATCTAATTATTTTAATTTTTTAGCTAGAAAACTAATAAATTTAAAATCAGAATTAATTATTTTTGTGTTCAAATCTTCATGTCTCATTTTCCTACTCTTATTTTTCAATATCATATCATATCCATACCTATCTTACGTTACAATTAAATATGGTAATATTATAGTCAAAATTTTACAAAAATACAAGTGTTTCATATTCAATACAAAATACCCATATAAGCCATACATCATTTGTTCTATTTTATTTTAAAGTATCATTATATTACTCTATTTTGTGACAAAAACACATCATTATATTACTTAAAATATGTATTTTAAACGCTCAAACATAAACCCGCGCATTGAGCGGGCTTTAAACTAATTACTCTAAATTATTTAAGAATTTAAAACCATTACAAAGCAAGTGTTATAAAAGATTATATGAAAGAAAAGTAATATTATGAGAGATGAATCACTTACTCGCAAGAATCATTTAGGATTCTCTTAAATGGAGCGGTGAAAGCAGTGCCAAGAACACCACCAATACCATTAGCAGCTTTACTAATCACACTTCCCATTATTGCTATACAACTTCACAACCAATTCCCCCTTCACATTCCACGTTCACGATTTCAATTATACAATCTGAAATTATCCACCACCAACAACATAAATAAATGAATAAATAAAAATGCATGGTACGATAATAAAAAAGAAAATTACCAATACCTTCAGTATGCACAGTCACAATAGATTTTAAAGGAAAATTGCAAAAAAAAAATAGAATTGTATACATAAAATTAAGGGGAGCCCAGTAATTAAATACATAAATAAAAAAAAAAAAAAAGAATTATATATAGATGTATTTTCTATAAACCATAAATCTGAGCAGAGACAGGGAGAGAAATAAACAGCAATGAATAAAAACTGTTTTTAACGTGCAAGAAATTTAAAAAAATTCGGAATATGGCTTCATATTTTTTTCTTCATCAAGGAATTTGAGAACGTGGGGGCCATTAGTTTTTTTATTAACCGTCTGATCTTGACACAGTGTGCGCGTCGTCTTTGCTCTTTTATGGCCATGGGCCTCTTGTGATTATGGTTTTAGAAAGTGTTATGAGTGTTGGAAAAATGCTTATGAGTAAGCATTTTGAGGCTCAATTTTAAGCATGATCCACTTCGTGTTAGTGGTTATTATTGAATGATTCGGATACTCCTCCGTGAGTAGTTCGAAATGGTATATTCATATGCTTAATGTTGCTCAAAGTTCACCCATTGGTGTTGGAAAATAAAGAGAAATGTGCTTGTCCCACATGGGAAAACTATAAGAGAGAAAGTGTCTTTATATATGATTAATCATATGTAGATGGGTAAGAGTTATAAGGATAGAGGCTCTCTCTACGTGCGCGCGCAAGGGGGTTCAAATCAAATCCGAATCAAGCTTGGCTCGTGTGCACCCGCGCGTCTTGCGTACACGAATGCCGGACCAAAAATGTGCGGGCCCGGCCCAGCCAATTTTTGGATGTCTCTTTATTTTTCCAAACCTTTTGAAGTGTTTCATAAAAGTTAATTAATCTCATTAATTAATTTGTTACTTCAATCGAAAGGTCCCTCATTAATATGATTAATGGCATACTTATCTTATTTTTCTATAAAAAGGCATGCTGTATTTTCGTTTTCAAAAAAGAATACATACAATATACATAACATACAGCTTTCGGTTTTAAGGAAAAACATTCATCCTCGGCTTTCATTGTTTTGTTTGGGAAGAGTTCAAACACTTTAGTGCTTCGTTGGTCCTGGGAAACAATCGTCTTACGTTCTATTGCACCTTCGGTAGGGGACGAATTTGTTTTTAAGGATATTATTGAAATCAACAAGCCTCGGAATAGTGAGATTTGGGCTGATTTCAGGGTCCGCTCGTGAGGGTCCGCTCATCAGCCTCTGCCTCCGCTCATCAGTCTCTGCCTCCGCTCGCCAGCCTCTGCCTCTGCTCGCCAGCCTCTGCTCTCAGCGTCTGCCTCCGCTCTCAGCGTCAGCCTCTGCTCTCAGCGTCTGCCTCTGTTCTCAGGGTCTGCTGCGTGGGTCTGACGTGAGGGTCTGCCGAGAGGGTCTGCTAGGCTGAAATTAAGCCTATTTTGGATTTCCTTGTAACTACCAATCATTGTATTTGGAATACTTATAGTACAATGAGTCCACGTGAAAACTTAAAAAATTTGATAAATATATTTTATTCGATTTATACATAAGGTTCATGTATATGTCATATGCATTGGAATACAAATTTAATTAGTATGTGTATAGTTACTTTTTATCTATATATGGTTAAAATTTATTTATTTATTTATTTTTATCATATATTAAATACCAATCATAAAAAAGTTGAAAAAAAAAAAAGAATCAAGAAAATCAAAAGTTTATCCTCCGCTCTCAGCGTCAGCCTCTGCTCTCAGCGTCTGCCTCTGCTCTCAGGGTCTGCTGCGTGGGTCTGACGTGAGGGTCTGCCGAGAGGGTCTGCTAGGCTGAAATTAAGCCTATTTTGGATTTCCTTGTAACTACCAATCATTGTATTTAGAATACTTATAGTACAATGAGTCCACGTGAAAACTTAAAAAATTTGATAAATATATTTTATTTGATTTATACATAAGGTTCATGTATATGTCATATGCATTGGAATACAAATTTAATTAGTATGTGTATAGTTACTTTTTATCTATATATGGTTAAAATTTATTTATTTATTTATTTTTATCATATATTAAATACCAATCATAAAAAAGTTGAAAAAAAAAAGAATCAAGAAAATCAAAAGTTTATAATTAGGACGTTTCATTGAGGTTTACATCTAGCATTGTTGTTAGCATAAAGATTCCTAACAGTGAACAAACAGTTCAATAAATGTTGGCTATGATTAGAAGACAAAAACTGACTTATTAGCTCAAAATATTTAGTTATGAACCCAATACCTTCGGTATGCACAGTCACAATAGATTTTAAAGGCAAATTGTAAATAAATAAGAATTGTATACATAAAATTAAGGGGAGCCCATTAATTAAATACAGAAATAAATAAAGAAAAAAAAACCAAGAATCATATATAGATGTATTTTCTATAAACCATAAATCTTATCAGAGGCAGGGAGAGAAATAAACAGCAATGAATAAAAACTGTTTTTAACGTGCAAGAAATTTAAAAAAATTCAGAATATGGCTTCATATTTTTTTTTTTTTTTGGGGATTTGGGTCCAAGCTTATATAGGATTTAAAAAAAAAAAATAAGTAGTTATTTGTAACATCTCCATTGCGGAGATGTTATTATCGGCAGGTAATGGATCATCACCACCACCCTGAGCCTTTGACTATATCCTAACTTTCTCGATTATTCCTCTGCTGTGTTATCATGGCTAACATTTATTAAAGTATTTTCATAATTTAATTCATGTTATAAGATCATATTCAATGATATTAAATAAACACTTTTACTTTATATCTATAGTCATATACACATTCGACTTGACTCATACCGACATACATGCATTATATCTCAATGCGAACCACAAACTTTACATGACGGACCCATACTCTAGTGACTGCAGTATACTTCATTACCTCGATCCCAGGCTCCTAATAAGTTATGGCTCACCAGATAGAGCTATCTACAAAATTTATGGATTGGGAGGGCACATCTATGAAGACCCATTGAGTAGATATTATAAAAACAACGTAAAACAATGTAAATCGAATAAATATCAAAGATCATAAAACCGAGTTCAAAACATTCATTTACAACATATTTCAATAACTATACAGGCATTCATTTACAATGTTGTACATGAATCTGAATTAGAAAGATCAACATACAAAAAATACACCTATATAGTTACCTGGAGCAACATAGCCGACAATTATTTTCATCCAAATTGAGCTTGAATTAGTTTTTGTTGTAGTATCAAGTCGTCTACGAATTTTACG